>CABPRJ010002379.1:904913-991901 GCA_902439185.1 Cinara cedri
TTTTTTTTTTTTTTTTTTTTTTTTCTAACGCAATCCAGCACGATTGTCTGTGCGACGATTTCGAGCGAAATAGATTACGGCGGCGTTTGTCCGGTCATATCGCATTACTGCAGTGTATTCCGCGTATACGAGATGTCGTTTACAATAATTTGTCTCAACGTTTTACCGCACGCCATTACGTAACACGCGTTATTAACTAATGCGGCCTGGAAATACGAACCGATCGTTTAAGGTGCCGCGGGGAAAACAAATCGAAACACCCTCACCAACTGCAGATAAAGTGTTTTCCGACGTGAAATAAAAACTCGTGCTATATTTACCTGTTTGAAAACCGCGGAAAAACTATTACAAAGACGTAGGCACATTGTACACGTTACCGCGACCATATCCGGATACGGGAAGGAGAAGAAAAATGCAATCCGATGCGTATACACGTCCGGTACCGGCGCTCGTGACTTACCATTCGTATGTTTAATTTGATAGGTTCTTACGACACTTAAGTAAACTAAAATGCGTTTTGTTTCAAATTATCAAAAAGTAAAATTCGAATTTTTTTTGCCTCAAATTTCGAAGTTGCACGCTATTTTGCTACGCTCGTGTAAGAACTGAATCGCCTTGATTAACAAAAAGAAGTTGGGATGAGTGTTCTAAAATTTCACGAAACTGATATTTTTGAAATATTTCACGAGAGTTTCGTGAAATATTTAATTGTGACGAAAAGAAAAAATGCGTATTTTATATTTTTAAATTTAAAACCGAAATAGCAACTGCGGCAGACATCTGCATAAGACACTGAAATGGGTCCTGAGTTTCTCGAAGCTTTTAAACAATTGTTAACGGATTTAAAACTACCGCAGTCGAACATAGCCATGACAAATGGATTTGATTTTCGACACTATAGACCTATTTTGCAAACCGTGATACAAAACCGAACCGAGAAACGACTAATATATTTGGGGGCAAACGTATTTTTCAATATTTCAAACGCTCGACCCTAATTGGGCGAAGGAGATGAATCGACAATATTATTATTCGTTTTTGTTTCGTTTCACGTCAAATACGTTTTCAGCGCATACCGTACGGGCATTCATGCGCGTGTTTTTAGAGCTACTGTAGTCACGGACCCGGCCGATTACTATGTTATCGGTACGGGTGAGCTGTACTCGGGGCCGTTCTCGTGAGCGGGGCTCGACCCTTGCCCCCTCGAAATTTAGCCGTGTCAATTCGTTTATCGAACTTATCACACTTATGCGTGTTAAAATAAAATTATAACACCGTGCGTTTTTTTTTTTTTTTTTTTTTTTTTGTTCGCGACAGAGCCGATCACCCCGACCGCGGAAAGAACGCGTTACCGGTGATGTAGGCGACACGCCGTGTTTTTATGCGAGTTTTATTTTAATTTTTTTTTTTATCCGTTTAGGATATAATACGATCTGTATGTTATCTGTATGACATTATGGTATTATAAAAACAAATAATCATGAAAAAAAATAATAATAATAATAAGAAATCGCAATTTTGTTTTGGCTCGTAGTTGACCCGTGTATAGTGGGATACCGTAGTAGGTCGGGATGCGGGGCACCGTGATTAAGGAGGCGACGGGGCGCTTTGCCCAGGGGTACCTGAGTTTTTAAAACTAAGGAGGGACCCGGCTCAATGAAAAATTCGAAATTAAATTAACGAAATTACTACGAATTTTGATCGCTTTTCTACAGTATACGTTTATTTATTTATTCAAACACACGGACAGATTGTGCAGTAACATTACCGTATTGGATTGTGTTTAGCACACAGATTTCTATACTATATCAAATAAAAAAAAAAAAAAAACAAATTTGGGGATGGGATTAACCCACCCTCAAATTATCTCCCTTCCGGGATTTATGTGAGGCCTTTAAAAATATCGATATCGCCGGGCGCTAAAAGACTTAACACGCAACAGTTGGATGGGTTGCATTGAACGATTTTGACATCGGAACGGATTTTCTCTTACCAAGACATTCGATGTTTGGGGATTTTCGTAGTTTTTTTGCAAAACGCAATACAATGATGTTATTGCACGGATGTGTAAATTATAATAATACTATAATTTTTTTTTTTTTTTTTAACTTCTAATGTACTTCTCTGTAATTGCGTATTTTTTTCTTTGGCGCTTACCAAGCTTCAAATATTACCGCACGACTCTGTACCTACCGCAGTCGAGACCAGTTTCAAGCGGCCGGTATATTATTAGGTAATACCATTATGTTACGCGAAATATCATGAAGTTTTTTTATATTTCGGTTTAAATAGCAATTATTGCCTATTATATGCGATAACCATAATATAATGTCGTGATAATATACATTATTTGAACGACAGTAGAAATAACTATTCTATCATAAGTTTTCAAAGGGCGTGAACCGATACCCTACTACATTCTCTGATGTGCGTCTGTGTATCCGAATCGCATGCCAAAAAAATTAATACAAATTGGAATGCCCGAAGTGCATGCCACTTTTTACCGAGGTCTATCCAAGTTGTGTGCCATGTATAATTTTACTTATCACAACTTGATTTTTTAAATTTACATTTCAAATATTTCAAAAAACGAATAATAATAATAATAATAAATAAAATAAAGTTTATTTAGTCATAAATTCATCTAATTTGTATTAATTACTTAATTAAAATTAAATTAAAATGACATTTTCCTTCCTAATTTTCATCGTTGATAATACGACAACTACACACGGCACGTAATTCAGACAGACCTCTGTAAGAGATAGAATGCAATTTGGACAGACCCCTCTTGGAGATGGCAATTCAGATTTTTTTTCTTTTTTGGCACGTAATTTGAATGAGGTCATGTGTTTTACGTTTACGTTTCCTCTGGTTTTTTCATCGCCTTTAAATCGTAATTTTTTTCTGGGGTTCTTAATGCAATTTTAAATCAAATGTGTTTTCCGAGAAAAAAAATATGTCTGCGGCGAAATGTCGATATTTCGAAAAAATATTTAAGATAAAGTGGCACCGGGTCGATTTTTTAAGGTATCTATTAATTAACAAAACCCGAATTTTATATTTAGGGAGAGACTAATGGCTTATGAGACCTATGGTCACTAATTTTATTTTATGCATAAATAGTGTGATTTCGTTATTTGATCAGCCATATGGTTATTGTTATATGAATTTACATTAGTTAATTTACTGAGTGATATTAATTATTACAAAAACATAATAACATTTTTGCATAGTTATCGTTATCTTACGTTGTCTAAATAACGTTAGACGGCCATAGAACGGGATAATCTTTATTTTCCATAATGTTCTTAAGACTTTGAAATTCAAACTAAGTTTGTAAACTTATAATGTAAGATACGTAATTCACACGTACTATATACTTATAGAGATAAATCAGATCAAGTTTCATTAGAAAACCTTCCTTACATGGCGGCCGTATATGATGGCTCCGCCCAACCTATTTTAGAATACAAATATCGAAAATAGTTATGCAGGTATTATAATTATTATCATAAAATAAAATGTTTTTCGAGGAACAAAAAAAAAAAAAAGAACTACGCTAAACTCACAATCCGATATCACGAATATTATTAACGCTTTTTTATAAGGTTTTTTTTACATATTTTATTATACATCTTTGTACCTCTTTATAGCAGTTGTACGTATCTTAAATCGTATTATATTGTTGGTATAACGTGTAAAATTATCATTATTATTATCATATAGTTTTTGAATATTTTATGTATTTCTCCTCTTTCCCCGTCCCCGTTTAGTAGTATCCGTATTATTTATTATCGCACTCGGTTCCCTACGTCATATATAAGTTTATGGCGGTCATCCCGTCGTTGCCGGATGATTGTTAACAATATTAAGGTGTCTTTTCTCTCTCTCTCTCTCTCTCTCTCTTTCTCTAAAACATAACCATATTATTAAACAAACAGTTGGTATTTTTTTTTTTTTTTTTTTTATAGATATACCAATACCGGTTAAAAAGTTTACGGTTTTCGGTATACGTACTATTACACGTCTCGCGTTATTTGTTTTGTCGCGCGCGCAATCGTAAATCGAACCGTTTGGAAACGCGTAAATTTTTTTTTGCCCCGGACGGGCGGTGTTACACGGCGGGTAGTTAAAAACGTTAACATATTATATTACATTATAGGTAGGTATAATACGGAAAATATGCATAACGTATTGTATTATTTAAATAGGTGTATAGTCGTAGGGTATATCGGTATAGTAGATAATGTATACGAGTACGTTATACACGTGTAGCGAACGGATCGTGTAAAATATAAATTATATTAATATGATACCGCGGGAATATAATACGCTGGTCGGCGTGACTATTCTCGTTTACGCGTGGCGTCCCCGGCGGGTGTTCCCGAAATAATATTATATTAAAAAAACCGTGCGCAAAATATTTAAATCGCTTAAATACACCTATTGCTGTAGTACTGTAAAACGGAAATGCGGAAACAAAAAAATATTAGCACGGTCAACGCCGGGCGCGTGGGACAATATAAATTGATTAATTATAAGTGATTACTACCTGGTGCATAGGTACTGATGGGCTAGTAATGGTACTAGCTCATCACTCCAGCAGTGTTATATTACGTTGTATATTATATTATCCGGTAAATGGAAAAATAAATCTGTCAATAAGCTACAAAGGTATTATTAGGTTGTACATTTGTAGTTAAAATGCGTTTATAACTACTTTTTTTAAGATAAAAACGTCGAGGAGGGAGCCTCCCAAATATCGGCCCATCCATTAAAAATATTCTGGCTACGTGTCTACACGTGACAAATATGTATCGATCAATCAAAGATGGTTTTTTCGATTGATACCATGTCACTTCCTGTTAAAATGGTAATGATCAAACAAAAAGGAATCAACGGGGGGAGAACCTCCCTACAGATTTTAAACATTGATGCGTGAAAGTGATAAGCAGTCGTATTATAATAGTATATATTTATATAGTATACGGTTATAACTCATAAATTATACTGTGAGTTAATTTGTTTATTGTATTTTACGGTATAAAACCGCGATACTTTTTATATCAATTTAATTCACGTTATAAAACAAATGGACAATATTTTAAAATGCCTCGGTGATTTCGTAAAAATGTTTAAAATAATAATAAAAAATAATTGTTTTAGAATAAATTAATGTTTAAGGTCGTGTAACCAACCCGGATTATCTGCCAATAGTGACTAGCAGGTTTTAATTTAAAATAATTTACTTACAATTCAGATAGTAAAATGATGGTTCTAAATATCAAATTAGTTTTCTTGCGTTATGTTTTAAATTTCGACACAAGTCAATCGTAAATAATAATGATTTTAAATTTTAGTAACAATAAATAACAGATTTTTTTTTTATACCATATGAATAATACCTTGTATAATACAATTTTTTACAAGTGTATAATAACCACTCACATCACTGCGTGACAATATAATGTTGTTGTAATAATAAATTATTTAAAAATTATATACATTTCAGTATATGGATTTGGTATAGTTTAAACATTAAATATAAACAGTCTCGGATTGTGTGGTTTTGGCCGATTAAATAATTGGATACATCCCCCCATATTTTTCTGTTCAGATTATAAACTCAAAATGTACAGTAATTTTTATCGTTATAAGTTTTACTCACTCGTACATGAAATTGTTCATCGATTTAGATGATATTGTTTTTTACATTTTTAATGGAATAATACTAATTTTACAATCTTTTACAATAACAAAAACTAACATTTTGTAATTGAAAATATTATACATATTCCATTTTATGCCGATATACTAATATTTCATAAAAAAAAAAAAAAAAAAAAAACCCTTGGAAAATATCACCGTCACTCGGTAAATTTTGGACTTATAAAAATTGATCGAAAATATAGTTCTGCTCAAATATATAGAAAAAATGGGAACGGGACAGGGGTAGCATATTGAATAAAAATTAAATTGTATTGTGTAATGCATACGACGAATTTATTAAACATTTTAAATGTATCCTTAAATATGTATTGCAATACTCCTCTACCACTTTTAGAAACCCGAATTTCAATCCAGGGTCGTCCGGCTAAAATATTTAAAAGATTTATCTGAAAAAACTATCACATATAATAGTTTTATTATATTTTGAGCTAGCCAAACGATAAAAAAAAAATAATAATATTTGTGTGTCGCGGCGAGTTTCGCATAATATTCTGATATGGCTAATCACGCCGTCGCTCGGTTTACGTATATATTTGTTGTTTTCGGAGGATCCAAAATCGTTAATAACTTTATTAGATTTTTTATTATTATTTAACGTAAAACTTTTCGTCAATTTTTGTGTGAGTGATGATCAATTTCCTGTGCAGGAACGTAGTTCAATCTGTATAAATGTATATATTTATTTCATGAAAGATTGATTTACTCTGAATAGAAATTGTCTTTCTGAATTCCCATTATCAGGCTAGGCGTAAAAGTAGTGCACGATTTATTAATGAACATTATTATTTACTTCGTTACTCTCCATACAAAATGTCTAGGCATGCCACTGTAGTTTGCAAGCACCATAGTCGTGTGTACTGTAATATGCCGTTAACGACTATACTATTTAGTATTTTAAATGAACTATCGATGTATGCATTTTATGAAGTAAACGACGTTAAATAAAAGAATTATTATCAATAATAGCCTTGACAAATCATGTTTAATCGCGAATAATATACAGTATCAGTAAACTACATTTAACTAAAACAAAATACATAATGAAACGGTTCACGTTCATGAAACCGTTGCTTACATAATAAGAAAATTAATAGGATCTGTACATAAAACATAAATGTCCGTATTAATAAATAAATAAATAACATTGAGTTTTACGTGACAGTTAAGAACGTTATACGTATACCACAGTGGTTAGTAGTGAATAAATTAGAGTTGCCGGGTATTTGATAATGGTATAAGATAAAAATAGTTAATAATAATTGTTTGAAAATAGCAGTGATAAAATTGTGATTATTAAATACCGATAATTCGGTAACCACTGTTACCTTATTGATAACTAAAAAATTCTCCGATCACATATGAGAACGTTAGAATGTTCCATATCTTAACTATGTATGCATTTATACCTTAATTCGTTTAAATAATGTAAGTGACGTATACCAGGTAACATTTTATTTGTTAAAAAATGGTAGTTGTTAATAAAATATGATATTGGCCGAATCAAAAATGCCCATGTAAACAAAATGTAAGTTAAACATTATTTTTTTTTTTTTAAATACTTAATTTTGTCTGCAATCGTTATTACCTAGCCTCACTAAAAATACATCGTACGTATAAATACAGTAATAAACTAATAAAAATTCAAGTGCGAATTATTTGTTTTTTTTTATACCAGACTAAAGATGAAAGACAAAACTGTTTTCACTATGATAATGTCCTATAAACAAGTCAACAGTTCGTACAAAATGTAATTGAACAAAGCCTCGATACAGGTATTATATTGTTTAAGTCCGGGAAAGGAGGAGGCTCGAAATCGACGGCAATATAGATAATTTAAGAAGTTAGAGCGGACATGATTGTGTGAAAATAAAACCTAAATACGGTTTGAAATTGATGATTGCTTTTTTTAGTGACGAAGTATTATATACATGGTGGTAATTTTTTTTTTTTTTGGACTGGAGTGGAGTGGATATTACTAATTTTCCCACTCTCTAATGGTCATAATCCCTACATTTTAACGGCCTCGTCATATCCGTATCGCAGCGACCGACAACGGAACTTTCAATATATTTTTAGAGACTCAACAGTTCGTCGTTGGTAATGAATATTTGTAACACCGAAATTCGTTTTCGAAAATGTATTTCCAAAACAGCTTTTTTAAAAAAAAATTAAAAAATATGAATTCAACACGAAACAGAAAAACCGAAGCCCGAAGCCGAGGCCTCGGTAAACTTGCACAAATCCGAAACACAAATTTGAATGCGGGACGAAAGTCATTGCGTTTGTCGAGTTTTCGTGGGACACCGCCCCCGTGCTTGTGGTAACGGTCCGGCGTATTTTATTGTAATACCGCGAGTAAAACTCCGAAACACGGTGCCCGTATAGTGCACGAAATATTGCACGTGTCGCCGGCCAGTCGCCGCGTTTTAAATTTCTAATTAATTTCGGACGTCGGCATGCGCGGCGCCTACGCGCCCGCGCCAGAAGCCACGGACGTTTGCCCGCGTGCTGTTTCCGCAATTGCGGTATTACGCATTTATATCATAGCGGTAGTAATAATAATAATAATAATAATAATAATAATAATAAATATGATATGCGTGTACATTGTTATGGGCGCCGCACGGATGTTCGGGATTTGAAAGCACGTGCCAGACAGGCCGGATTCAATTATAACGTTGCGTAATTCCCGCGGACGCACTCCGCTCCGGTGCCGACTCGTCGGTACGCGCGGGCCGCGGCTCGGCGACTACCAAACGTTATCCCGTCCGCGCGCGCGCGACAACTGCGGTAACGGTACAATAACGGTACACGGCCGCGCGCAACACACCTGTCCAATTCGATATTACAATTATTGTGTTATACGTTTTAATTCGGATGGCGCCCGACGTTTTACCAATGACACGACCGCGCCGGAGTTATAATTGAATAATTCGCGCGAATCACCGGGATTCCGTCCCGCCCGCCCGTTGCGTCGAAAAAATGTAAAAAAACAAAAAACAAAACCGGTTAGAAAATGACACGTTCCCCAGTGTGCCTGCATACTTCAATAAGACAAAGGGCGGAAATCCGGGTCAATCCAATTCGGCTCACTCGTACCGGATCGCGCCCGTTTTACATGTTCACCCGATAAATCGCAACGAGATTCCGCTCCGACAAATAGTTCGCTCAAGTTTTCTGCTCTTACACTGTGTAAGATAATTATCACGGGTGTTGAAGCTTTTCTATTCTAACGAAAAAATGTATATTTGCAGTATTATTGTTATTGATTATTTTCCCAGGATTTTTTTCTGTTGAACAGAGAGAAATCTGTTTTTTTATGATAGTGAGAAATTGTTCGGTCACACCGAACATTGTTTGGTGCACGCCAAAACTTTCATACGAGCATTTCGTACCCAATACTTGAAACGTATTTTTTTTTTAAATTTCAAAGAGTTTGTCTAAACATTTTTGTACATTTCAATTTCTACAGGTACACTTAAATTAGGGATTTTTTTTTTTTTAATTTCTCAGTTCTCCCCATAATAAAGGAACACAACAACGTTAGTTCCAAGGTCTAACCGAGAAAACGTGCATTAACTACTGCTGCGTTTCACGGGAATCCAGGACAAAATGTCTAAAGACGAAAAAACTAATTAAAAACTAAAATTTTAGAAAAATGAAAAAAAAAAAACCTAAACATTGGCAGATCATGTTATATTATTACTGTCGGACATTTTCTGTAGAATACCGGCTCGCCGCGTCTCACGCCGTTCGGTCGGCTGGCTTCCCCGAAACGTCGACGTTCGAAAATTCAATAAGCGGATTTCGGACCTTTTCCCTTCGGAATTATAATTTTACAATAATAATAATTGCCTTCGCAATAATATAAATTTACCCTCTCAATATCCGTCTCGTCGGGCGCCTGCTGCACAGCAGGTATAATGGGTACCCTACGCAGACACCTTGCGCACCGCCGCCGCCGCGCCACCGCGGACGTATTAATTTCAACCTGCGTATGGTGTGTCTACCTGCGGGAAATTAATCGGCTTACCTCGCCGCGTATGAAATTATGATTAATTATCGGTCGAAATTATATTCTACAATAGATACGGTGCGACGACACTTAACATATTATCGTTGTGTTCGAATACAAGTATAATTATTTTATAAACGGTCCGCTAGCAGACGATGACGAGTACCCACCTATCCGGGTATGCTATGTAATTATTGTTATAATACGATTAGGTCACCGCCAGGCTATCAACAAGGTCCCTACGCTTTAACTAATTTCCGGGCACAGGCACAAAGTTTATATTATATCTTGTAATACTTGTGGTNTTTTTTTTTTTTTTTTTTTATGTGACTTCAGGTATGCATGAATGACGAACACGCTCGAACTCGATACCTACTATGCGTCGTAGTGACTGGTGTGAAAAATCTAGCAGAAACACGGCGAAGAGAAACGCAGAATCTATAAATAGCAGGTGAAACTGGACATTATAAAAGCAACCGACGGGGGCAATTATTTGAGGATTGGGGAGGGAGGGGGTAAAGGGATAGTCCTAATAATAGTGCCCGATAAACCCAAGAAGACGATTTTTTTTTTAACTGCGCAGATTCATTAACAATTGTGTTCGAGTTCGCTTTACATTTATATTATAGGAAATAATCCATAAACTTTACTTCACTATTTATCGGAGTCAGCTTGGTGTACCTATTTATCCAATAAGAATCAATATCAGCACACTATGTGCGTATAATCATGTACGATGCGTCGCGGGTGAATTTTCAAAATAAATCATTTTTAGATTAATAAAGCCGAATCTGTTGTTAGAATACGAGTGGATGAACATATACGATTCGACTTTTCAAGCATTTATACGAATCCAAATAATTATTATCCAAGTAAAATCAAAAGAATAACGTCTCTCTAATATACTAACTGGACTTAATTTACTACCCTTGATTTTGATCTAAAGAGAAAGATTTTTGGTCGAAAAGTTGTTCATCGAAAAAAAGACACATAATCTTAAAGTACTAATGTATACTCGATGATTCACTTCGTTCAAAATATAAAAGTGTTGGCTGTATTGGATTCTGAGTGGATTGAAAAATGTACCTATTGGTTTTACAAAGATATTTATTTTTTTTTTTATGTAACCACTTTTTCTACCAGAGAGCTTACTCCGATGTAAACGATGTAGACCCTTTTCTGAAAAGAAATTTTCCCGGGGGTGGTATTTTAAAGGAGATAATTTTTCGATTTTTCCAAGAGTTATCCCAGAAAATTTACAAAACCCGGGAAAAAACATGGGAAAGCCGGAGAAAATGTAGGAAAAACGGGGAAATCGGATCAACATTAAACAAGTATTATTAAAGAAAATATCCGTACCTAAGAACCATACGAACGTAACTCAAATTATTTTTTAGCAAAAAAAATTTTAAAAAATGGTATGTTTTCTGCCTTTTATCAATATTCGGACTTACGCTCATATAACACTGGTAAAATTAAGGAAGGAAATATTTTTAACAGACTTCCGTTATTATGGCTCGATGGAAAACATATAGAACATGGAAAAAATGTAACATACTAATTAATAATTTAAATAATAATTTCCGGACTTATGTTCGTCTAGTTCTGAGGCAAAGATATGCAATACCTATTTAATTATTTGACTACGATATGAAATATAATATATTGTTGACAAAGCATCATTGTCAACTGAACTCCGCTCAGAACCGTTTTTTTCATTAGCAATGATTTATCGTCATTTATTTTACAATTGATCACAAATCACAAACACGATTGAGCGTTACAAATAATTATTGTTACTTCTACATAATGCCCACAATGTAATATAACATTATATAGCATACCTAACAGTTTGGTATATCTTCATCTCCTTCGCCTTTGTATTGACTAATTGGGGTCGGTCAATACATTTGAAAAGAAAAAAAAAGAACAAATTATCGATTTGGCGATCAATGTATACTCGACAAATCATAACTAAATAAATTAACTTAACTGCACATCATATTTTAAATTACCAGTAGGTACTATAAAATTAATTAAAAGTAATTCGGCAACGTTGCACTCTACAGTTACTTAGTTATTATACGTTTGGTTGTGTTTGGTTGGTTCTTTTTTTTTTTATGATTATCTTTTTGTCACACAGCTGCCGCCGTTTTGCTTAATCAGGTCGCGAAAAAAGTCAACCGTGTCGATACATAACCAAAGTGCACGACCGAGTACACAATTGTAGGCACGTGTTAGTTATGAAAAATATAATACTACTATAATAAATAGAGCACGGGCTTATAAAAAAACTAAAAAAATATTAAAATGTGTCATACAACGTATTCAATAACAATGGTAATAATATACAGTAAATAATGAAAAGTAATGATAAAACGTTCAAATACTTTTTTTTTTTTTACGGAATATTATCCCGTAGGCAGAGTCGCGATATTTTATTTTTTTTGTTTTTGAATAATATTGATTTATATAAATATATACTGTTAATATCAGTTAACTTAAATATAGGTTAGTTAAAATTTCGAATTTATTTAACGTTTAACATGATTTAATACTATGTGTTATAATTTTAAAAAAGAGCTGATATTGCGGATGGATGTGCCACTGATGTAGGCGGAAAGCTGGGGAAGTATGTATAAAGTTATTTAAGTTTAAATCTGTACGAAACGATAAATACTATTAAAAAATAACCGAGTGAACACATTATACATATTATGGAATACGGTCTACATAAGTCTTTTTTTTTACGATTTTCCCCAGTTATTAAAAAAACTACAAAGAAAATAAAAACAACAATCTTATCATAATGCATCCAAAATGCTAAAAAAAAACGTCCTTGTCATTTTTTGATTGGTATAGGGTTTTTAGTAAAAAAATTGTTCACAGACCAAAACAAAAAAAACAAAAAAAACATACATCATAATAAAACCCAGGGACAGATTCAGGGGGCCCACCTAGGAGCCCAAGCCTCCCAGACATATATTTCTTTTTTATAATTGTATAGAACTCGATTTACTGATCTTGATATTACTTTATTTAAATCACAGGTATGTATGATAATATTATGATATATTACACATATCTGTGGACTGTGATTCCAATATTGTAATTACGTGTTAATTGTTGACATCATAAGAGTGCGCCACGTCGCCACCAAAGTTGATCCCGAAGAATCACAAATAGATTGCGATTGATTAAACTATTATGGAAGGCACTATAATTAGAACCATAGACATTATAATTGTATTTGTGTTGTAAAAAATTGTTGAGGCTCCAACTTCAGATCTTTGCTCTTGATCCGTGCCTGGATTAAAACCAATACATTCCTTGTTGCGCTTAGAATCTAGTATGGAAAACAATTATTTTAAAAACGACAAAAATATTTTAAATTAGTGTTTGATTTCAAACACTGAATCAAAACGAATATTTAAAATTTAATGTTATAACATTTTCGTATTAGTATTTAAAATACATATTAGAATAATTGAATTTAAAAATGTTTATTTAAACAATTTATAATTCCGTGATAAGTAATGCTAATGTTTGTTAATAAAAACATAGACCTACGATAATGGGTGAATTACAGAAACATTTGAACGTGGTGTGCGTACCAAAAAACTGTGATCTAAATAATCAAGTAGTCGTATATATATTCATAGTGCTCTAATCAGCGGCAAATCTAGGGAAGAACAATAACCACTCCCTCCTGTTTGCTCTCCAATATACTCTCCGATTGATTATCGAACTTGTCATAAACGCGTGCTCTATATGAAACACCCCACCTCAGCTATCATTTTCCAGATCCATGCCTGGCTCTGACAAAGAATAATTATATTGTCATCACCGCTGCGACGACTTGGCGCACAAATGCGATTATCCGAACGCTCATTAACTAAGATTATCTCGTTGTCAGAAGTGATTTTTTCTCGCTGGGTGGCGCTGTGCTACAACATTCATTTCCTCGGATTATAATAGGTATAATAAAAATATAGCGAACAAGTAGCTTCGGCGGTCCGTCATGTCACCAAGTCGAATCGTATCGAAACGAGTATATCTGTAAAGCTATAAGAACGAGAGATGACATAGCCAATACGACGACCAGCTATGTGTACACAGCTCATTATTTTATATCCACTTTATCAAAACGTTTCATCGTCGTCTCCGTCGGTTCTCTAAGGCAGTGTTTCTCAACATTTTCGACACAACGGACTAATTAGAGAACATTTTACATGTCGTGGACCGTCTAGATTTAAGGGGGCACTCTGTTCGGTGCATATTTCGTTTCCGCGATTTTTCTGTTTATTTTGTTATTAAAAAAATACACAAATATCTGTGGAAAATAAAACAATAAGATACGACGATTCTCCGGGATCAATAATATGTGATATTGAGGTTCAATGATCTTTCGATGTGCTTTTTTTTTTCCAATTTTTTTGAAAATATTCTCTTCGGCATCGCGAACCACTGCAACGACAGTAGCCCTATGGACCACGCGGCAACGACTGCTGTAAGGCGTATAACATGGTATGTCCGTGAAGTCGGCTGTTCTACATTGGTCGGCTGAATTTATATTTCCCTTAGATAATATTGTTATATAAAGTTTCGTTCCGAATAATTAAACGGTTCGGTTTCCTCTCCACTCGCCGCCGCCGCCGCCTCCGCCGATACGCGTTCGCTGATAAAGTCGTTTTTCCCGCGGACGATTATCCACCGTCGTCGTCGCCGACAACGACCGGATATTTTAATATATTACACACGGCATTTATATAATAAATTATAGTAATAACAGTAAAACATTATTGTAGTAATGTCCGCGCTACCATAAAATATAATGTAATATATCGTGATCGCTAGCTGCAGTTTTGCAATCGGTCTTGCAACTGTATATATTATAATGTATACCTATAGCAAAACGTTATCTCATCTGTGTTCCGACGACGACGATCATAATAACGCAGCGAAACCCGCCTTGAAGGACACCTGTATGTAACGGACAAAATAATAATGTCCACGCACGGATTTATAGGTATTTCAATCGGTGGCGGCTCATCGTGAGCCTTTCTGGCCCCGCGGTGAGGCAAATATTTCGATAACTGTAATAAGAGGCACATTTATACGCATATACGACAAGTATATATTATCAGAAACAGAAAACTAGGTAATGTTGTTACGGATTATTGTTGATTGGTTTTAGGCTCGGCTACTTATTAGTAATTACTTTAAAAGTTTAATATATTTAGCGTAATATTATATTATATTGTTCCGAAACCGATAAATACTAAACATGTTTAAGATTATTAATTTTGAGATTTTGAAAGATGGCATTTATAATAAGCCATTATCGACATTCATTTAAACTGAGTGTATTTATTGTAATAATAAAATAGTAGATAAGGTAGTATGTTGTTTCTCGCCATTGGCGTTATTGTCGACGAGAATTGTACACAGTAAAACCAAGAAAAACACCCGACAACGACACCTCCGGAAATCGTTCGATTTAAAGCGAAAAATCCATGCCATAATAACTTGTCTCGTCGTAAACTGGCTGAAAAATTTGCTATCGGTAAAACGCGAGTAACCGAATCAACGCGGGTGTCGCTGCGCTCGCTATCAATTGAAGAAATATTATAATACAGGTGTAGCGCGTGGAATTTGTAAAACATGTGTATCCGTTCGAGAAAATGCGAGTTTAATTACGCATACACGCATCTCAAAGTCTGAGCGTTTTGAAAATGTGTATTTATATTAGTGCCCCTTCTCCCGTAATAACGAAAAAAATCTCCCATTTCGATCTTCGCCCATTCTACTAAAACACGTACTCCGCGTAATCGTTTTGAGCCAACACACACGGTATACACCGCGGTGATCGTGCCCGTATCGATAAAGGCGATTTATTTTTCCTATACTATTAAATAATTACCAAACGGTATCGCATGGCACGTCGAACCTTTACAAACAATTTATAGTATTTCGTGCATCGTCGTCACGGCATCAAGCAGTCGGTTTTAGATCGGGCGACGGATACACGAGCGATATTTTGTATTTTTTATTATTATTATTATTATTATAATTGATGTTTTTCGTACGTTTAACTATATAACATCTATATCGATCGGTTCCGAAAAAAAAAAAAAAAAAACCAATTATGCTCGCCCACTGCCGTATAGGATTTTGTACATTAACAGCCGCCGTCGCCGTCGCCTTTACACCTACACGATATTATTATTATTTAATGATCGCAAATGAATCAGCCGCTCGACATTTTTAATATTAGTACAATGTTTGTATAATATGGCGAGACGCGTATACGATTTGCGTCAATCATCTCGTGGCCCGTATATAATATTATAATACGCGTAATTTAAATGTCCGATACAATAACGATCTAGGTGTTTCTACTTTTTGAAATATTGTTCGAGAGATTACAAAAAAAAAAAATATTACAGTTTTATTAATCCCCTCACCTCCGCCCCTTTGATCAAATTACTGTTGAACAAAAACAAAAGTTTTAAGCGTAGGTGTATATAAAAGCGCTTAATATCTTATAACGTAAGAATACATATTAAATGAAACTAATTAAAACTGATATTATTGACAAAAACCGTGATAACTGCAGCGCTACAAATACATATGAAGGTTACTGTGGTTACAAAACATTATTGTAACAACGGCTGCGGCTGGTTCGCATTTTAGTAGATTCGGAGAAAAGTACAGTGTTGACGTCGTTTGGCGCAAAAGCCAAGATACCTTCGGAGATAAAACGTTATTGCGCCGAACATTTTGAACCAGCCATCTCCTTTTGTATGATATTAGCTAATCTAGCAGACGGAGGTACGCCGTTTGTCGCACGTAAATGTAGACAGCATTTTCCTTTATCGGAAAATGAAAAAAACATGGATTTCGAAAAACAGGAGAGATAGCTCGGTGTTCGCACCGATGCCATTAAACGATTGGATCCTTCAATTGAATTATAGCGACAAAAGCAACGGGAAAAACGTTTTCTGACCTATTTAACACTCGTAGAATATATTATTTTATATTGTCCGCATAATATTAATTATTAATATTTAATAATCGAAATAATGGGTAGGTACCGCTTATAGTATAAATCAAATAACAATCGGTGGCAACACACATATTGCATTTGAATAGAAATCGCTGCAATTATTCTAATACGTAGCATTTATAAACTCGCATGCAGAAACCGCACTCAAGAACGCGTGTTTAAATTATTATAATTGCGTGTATATTACTATACCTAGGTAGTAGATACCTATTCTACAGACGCGACCAAAATAATAATAAATTATAAATGTAGACAAAACATTGAAGTAAATATATTGAATATACGATCATCAAAATTTAATATGGTAAATAAATGCTATACAGTTTTATAACTATAGTAAGTAAATTGAATGTTGTAATTTCAAGAGGACCCCTACTTATCGTATTTAAGGGATTGCGTATAAACGTTTAAGATAAAAAGGAAATTGTATCAAATCGAAAATATTCAAATTCGCCTTAAAATACATTAACAAGTAGTCCCGTGCCATTATCACAAGTGCCTTTTTAATGTGTAATCGGGAAATGAATAAAATTGTTTACGTAAAACCGTTTTGCGAGAGCTATGGAGACATATAGACATAGTTAAGAAACCGAATTTTCACTATGAAAAGAGAAATTACACTGTACCACTTTTGTTTTAGTTTTTCGATATCACTATTACGAAATAATTAATTCGAGTATGAATACCATAAAACTGTCCGATTTTTAAACAACAATAACTTGTTTGTTTTTCTAATAACAACAAATTAAAACAAAACTTTTCTCATTCTTCTAAATTTGATTTCTTAATTAAGTCTATAGTCCGAGTAGTTTTTTCCCACGTAAAAACAGTTTTCACAGTACTTTCTTTTAACGAAGGAAAAATCATAGGAAACATAGCAGAGTATATTTTTAAAAAGAGCCGAAATGTCCAGCGTAAACAAATTTGGAAAGTACACAATATTTTCGGGAATGGGTTTTATTAAATTTTCACAAGGTGGAAAATAAGATGGTGTACGATTTATATACGTCCGATAACTGTAACTATAGTGATAATATCAAATATAATATTTATGAATTATTTAACGTTTGTATCTTCTCTTGAACAACAGAATGCGGACTTACTGGGTTATTAGGGGCGTACATCGATTCCGCCAAAACAGCCTATTAACTTGTGTAAAATGTATGTATTCCGCCGGCTATCGAATCCCTCGAACTATTTTACGTGTTGATTTTGATTCTTTTTTTTCTTTTCAACATTTATATTAGGTACACATTTTTCACTAGAAATTTAATCGAATTTAATTTAATTTGAAATTATATTTTACACGGCGCAACGTAAAACGCACAAAAACGCCCAGCCGTTACTAAATGTCTATTATTCAAACGCGAAAATGTAGACTTGTAGTTTTATTTCTGATTTCCGGTTTTGACTTTTATTTATTATACTAGATTTCTAATGGAATTAATATATATATACATATATACACATACATATTACATACAATATACATATGTATATAATACTATCTGTATTACTCGCGACTTTGTTTACGTCTGTACAGTTTAGTGTGTGTATACATTATGCATCGCAGATTTTGGTCCGATTTAGCGCCTCTCGTTCCCAAAAATATTGATTTTCAGTCCATTTTTTTTACTTATTTAAGGAGTGGAATTTTCGAAAATCTTTCCTTAGCGGATCAGTTATTGAGTCGGTTATTTCAGTAATTTATTCAACAAATTTCAGTGTTCAAGATTTCTAACCTGTTTGTTCTAATTATATCAGTTGTACAATCAGAGTCGATAGCCAGTGGATTCAATATGTACAAATGTCTGACGGACTCGATAACCGGAGGAGTTGTTACTAAAACAGCGAAATTTCCGAATATTCGTTGATTAAAAAAGTCGTGTATACCAACATATTTTATGTACACAAATTTAAAATGCATGTTTCGAAGTCGTAAATAATAGAGATGGCTCTATCTGTCGTTATAAGGTTAAAGACAAATTAGGTCAATATCTGAATAGCAAACTGGCTGGGGCACGGTGCCGTGGCACAACCGCAAATCACTGTAGTAGGACTATGATTATTCAGTAGGTGTTTGTTAGTGGTCATTGGTGCGGAGTACTGCTATCTACTTTATATGTTACAATACACACTGAAAAATGGGATGATTTATTTTAAATTCTGAATGAAAAGATAAAACATTGCAAGCAAAATAAGATTCTGAAGGAAATTTGATAGCAACGATTTTTGATAAATTAAAATTGAAAGTCGTTTAAATTAGAAACAATTACGATTACTCATAGTTTAAACAAATTTTATCGCATCGATCTGAACTAAAATTACTTAATTTGTATCCACATAAAACTAAAAAAAAAAAAAAATTAAAAGTTACATTATTGCTATTGCGTAATAATAACTCAAAGAACGTCAAAACAAATTGTAAATTGTATTACATCTATAAAAGTATTCAGTAAAAACGTCAGGTCACCGCAATTGTTATTTTTCTATAAATTACAATATCAAAGATAACAGAACTCGTTTAGGGTAAAAAAAATATTCTATTTTTCCGACGTTTTCTTCCCAAGACTATTCAAGAAAAATAAAAAAAAGCCCACCTTAACACACTAAATAGGCATAAATATTTACCACCAAACACTATCCGGATGATGTCGATGATCGGTCCAAGGTTTCTCGTCAAAAAGTTGTTATTAGACATAAAAAATAATAATAATAGAGGACAAATTCACGAGTATTCTCGCTTAGTTCGAAATCGAATAAAGCAAGGCAATTGGAACATCGTTTAATATTTAATAATAATATCATCAAAAAGATGGTTTTGTGAAATCAAGTTTTAAACAAACAAATTAAAACGTTCAAAACTAAAACAGCGTTTTTTTTTAAATACTATTGTTTTATTTTTGTTTTTTTTTTTTTTGCGCTGTGTACTTATATATACTACCAAACTCGTACGTACACACAGACGTCCGGGTAATAAACGTCTAAAACGACGTTCAAGAAACCAACGTGGTATGAAATAACTGCAGTACCATATTGTTTATACTAACCGTAGAGTGAAATTTATGGTTCGAGCGGTATGTATTCACGCATGTATTAAAATATGTTCCGTCAAATGCACTCGGATCGCAATAAATCCGCGCGTAAGTCAAACGAGGCAGGATAGGCGGGAAATCGCCATAATTATAAGGTCTGCTGCAGCTCCGGAACGGTGGCGATAACATCAACCTTGGCAAGTCGATAAAAATATGGAAAAAATGTTTAATAACATGCATTTTGTTTAACAGTTCAACATGCATATGAATATAAATACAAATAGTCTTATAATCTTTATTTTTATAGAATATTTTACAGAATTCAGATTTATGGAAATCATACAATAATATGGACCGTATAAGGACGTATGCGAATTTATGTGTACAAGGTGATCCTTTAGACAATGAACCAGTAATTTTCTCGGAGGATTTTAATTAAGTTTCTGTTTTGTTATTTTTCAAACATTATTGAATCATTTAAGGTTTATTTTAACAATATTTTTAATTGTTTATTCCCTAATCCATATATTATACAAACTCACATTTTTTAAAAATATAATCTTTATTTCAATATGCGTTTAAAAAGGAGGGAGTTTCTATTTGAAAATCAAAATTGTATACTCATTTAAAGCATTAGGAGTAGACATATAGAATAATTAGAGTTAATATTGAATTTGAAGGCTGCGTATGGTACAACAACGAGAAAGACCCGTATCCGGGTTAACATTAGTGGTTGTTTCTCTTATCTATCCGAAATAATTACAATCATCAAGCGTTCATCTTCCAAAAATATCGCCATTTGAATATCTATTCAAATGCTCTATCCAACGTTTGATGAAATACCACTGGCAAAAAAACAGAGATTTGTCCATTCTTAATAGAAATCAATATGACTGATGAAATAACTTTTAAAATATACGTTAATAATATTAATAAAATATAATAACTAATTGTCTTATTCATTCGTAGACTATTCGGATTATTTGTATTAAGTTTGTTTTTTTAAACTTTTTTAATTTAAATTCCAAAACTTGTTGGATTTTGAAAAAAAAAAGAAACACGAAAAAGTAATAAGGCGGCGGTATAGTACGTCTTTTGAAATTAAAGTTTACGCACCGAAGTTATATGGACAATTTTAACAGAAATCGAAGTCAATTCGAGTTTCGAAACTCGACGACTATGTTGTTTTTTTTTTATTATATAAATATATTAAAAATAACGTTGTACGAAAACTAAACAAATAACGAAATGCAAATTAAGGACTTCCGTTCAGAAACGTTCGTATCACGTTTAATCATATTACTATTACTCCGACGCCAAGCGCCGGTTTTAATATTAAATAGGTACCTATGTAAAAAAATTCCGCTCGTTCAAATTGGTATTTGTAAGCGACTATATACCGGGTACGCAGTGATGGTGGCTGGTTGTTTTGTAACTTTGAAATAGTTTCACTTCAAAATCGTCAAAGTTTTATGAGAAGCTAAAAAACAAAAAGATAATAATTATCACAAATACATCTACTACGACGACGACGACGACAAGATATACACCCGCGAGAGTGTTAAAAAATATATCCTCCGAAAAGAATATTATATTATATCGCTATCAATATTTATGTGGTCACAGCCAATTACGCTATATTTGCATTTATAAATTAAATACAATTACCGTTAATCAAAAGTCTATCGACGAATATGTTAAGATACTTCTTTTATTGCATTTTTTTTTTTCCAAATAGCTTTGACGTAGGTATGTAATTTTTCCAATTTCAGAAATTGCCCGAGATATAGTAATCTAAAAAATATGATTTTGTCAAGATTTTTCAAAAAAAAAAAAAACAAACCCGTGCAACAATTAAACAAAATTTAAAGTCAATTCAATCATAAAATTACACATAAGTAAAAAATCGAGGGATAAACCGTTAGCAAAATGTGAATATTTATACAAATATAATGAATTCTGTTATTTTCGATTGGGTTGTAATTCAGTTAAAAATAATGGTAGAGATCTTTATCTCTAAAGAATACTTATATTAGCTTTTTTAGACTTGATCGAGATTTCCAAAAATACATTGGCTTTTTTTTTTTTTGGGTTCATTTTTATTTAAAAGTTCACCCGACCGAAATATTTCATGTTACCATTTGAATGAACCGCACTGCACTGAAATATAGGAAACAAATATACCATAATTATTTCGCATTTTGACGGGTTTGAGTTTAGTTTTTGGTTGGAAGGCGAAAACTCAGAAACATTGGTTTCTTGGCCATTGGTCGGTTTATAATAAAACAACTCAGGAGTACGGGGGAGAAGAAAATATTTGTAGGCTGTTTAACCCATACATATATAATATGATATTATTATCATCGCAATGTAAATATTTTCGTGTTATAGCATATCGTTCGATATTGCACCAAACCGGAAAGTTCGACACGGTAGCGTTTCGTGGCAATTACAATAGTATAATATATCTATTCCGTTTCACGTGTATTGTCCAAATACGATATTTATGTACGATCACAGACATGCGTAATAAAGTTCTGTCATATATTCGCCATGTGACGTACATTTTTCTCGGCACGCGACCGTTTTCGCGGTCGACAAACATCCAAGTAAATATTTATAAGTCATCTATTTCTGTGCTGCGTATATGAATAGCCATTGTATTTTATGCACATCGCGATGGACACTATTCGTAATATTGTCTGGCACAGGTTGTCGGTAATTTTAACGAAAATGGTTCGTCATTTACCCGAATCAATATGGCGGTTGTCGAGAGCAGTACATTGTGCACCTATGAAGCGCATTTCTATGTGCGGCGAATTACGGCTATTATTTTTCTTTTTTTTCGGCGAGTTTAATTTAATTTAATCAGACTTGATTAATGCGGACAGACTGTTCGTTTTGAATTTCTAATTACCAACTCCACATCTCATGAATCGATAAGATATAGCGAATTTGTTGTTGCACAAGCGTACGGAAGAATTTGACGACTGTAAAATGAGCTGTTATTTGCGACTTCTGGACATTCTTACGCGTGCATTTTTTTTCTACTGAAAACGCATTTCAATAAAATAATGATTTAATGTATACGTACCGTATAACGCGCTTGCGTAAGAACGTGCTCTAAAACGTTTTTCTCAGCAAAAACTGAAAACCACACTATTCGTTAATTTTAACCGTGTAACAACACGCGATAAGTTTGAAAATAAATATGACGGGTCCGCAATCACGTAGAAATAATAGTGTCTTAATTAAACAGTATATAGTATATATTTTTTACTGAATAACAATTATTATACATATTTTTTCTGCATACTAAAAATCAAAGAAAAGTTCTGCGGGAAACGATTTTCTACGTTTCAGAACATTACTTGGGTCGTATATTTTGTAATTTCTAAAACATTTGAATTCTTGGATTTCTCGTCTGTGTTTTGCAGGAAACATTTCTTACATTTGTGTTTTATTTAATTACATTTTAAACAAACATGTGAATACACTGCACCCTAATGTATACTTTTGTTGGTCCGTGGTAACAGTGGCGTGCTGAACATTTTTCGTACTTAAGGCAAAACAAAAAAATTTGGACCAACCCGATTGAAACATGGAATTTTACACGAACTACGCATAATTGCAGAAAAAACTTTATTTAGCTGTATTAACTACATAATATGGGCTATCATATTCGTAATTAGATAATTATATTAATAATATAATACACAAAACTCATTCGATATATTTAGTCAGCTACCCACTCACTCATTTTAGTCATGAGGCAATCGCCTCAAAAAAACCTACTTCGGCACGCCAGTGTGTGGTAGCCTACTATGACTTTCTACAACACTCGTTGAACGCTACATAAACAGTTTTTTTACGAAACCTTATGATTGTCAAACTGGACGTGCATAGCTCAGGTCATTTTAGAGGTGCTCGGTGTATTTGCATCGATTCCTCATGCTTGTTGTTTACCTACCTGTTTCTGGAATACGTTGTTTCTAGTATTAACTTTGACTCCGATATTATTGCAATTATCTTCAAAGTTCGTTGGATATAATATAATATTAATTATATGTAGTGATTCTAAAATTATTGGTTTTTTTTATACAATAGTTCCATTCTTTTCTAATAAAAATGTGTAGTTTATTTTGTTTTTTTTATCTGCGTTAGATGAAAGAGCACGATTAAATTTTGTTTGGTTAGGTCTCAATTAATGGTCTTCCATGTAATAAATACTCAAAGCCTTGGACGATTTCTTCAAGGCAAGGTCAAGGTCTTCACTACTTCTTCAAACGTGTTCTCTATTAGATGGAAATCGCTAGGTGTTCTGTATGTAAAAAATACGATGGAAATAAAAACACAGTTATTGTTTGATACTCTTTTTGAATATACACGAGCATTGTTTACGTAGCATAACGACATCTTATTTAAACTTTCCCGAAACGGGTTACACAGGTACCTATGATAATATTAAATTCAATTATAAACACAAAACCGTTAGGTACGTTCTTTGAATGGGTTCAGCTGTTTTTTGAACGTCTGAAAATGAAAGTTACTTTAAATCATTTACAATACGAGTTCACGTACCTATATAGTAAAGTATTGTATTATTATAATATAGTAGGTAAGAATATATGCATTTCTCTTCCCTCCCCTGCCGGGCGATTTTTTAATTCTTAATTATTTCGTTAAAGTATGTAACAAAAAAGTAAACAAATCCTTACGGTATTGTATACTACCTAAATTAAACTAAAAGTATTTGTATACTTAATACCTGTATAGCTATATAATGTAACTTATTGATTAATATTAGTTTTCTATATACAAGTAATACTAATAGAAAAACAAAAAGAAATGTACGTGGTGTTGAATAGTCGTAATATTGTTTTCGAAATACTTCAAGTCATATTAAAAAAATAAACGGACACACTTCGCACGTTGGGTGGGCCACTGTTGTAGACGAGAAGTTGGGAAGGTAGAAAGGATATTTAATGTATCTATATGCAACAATTAATCATATTATTTTGAAGATATCTGCCTGGCAAAAAAAAGTTTTATCCACAAGAAACCACATAAAAACTAAAAAAACTTAAAAATGTAAAATATACATAAATATCTAAAAAAACCGCCAAAATGTTTAAGAATATTTTACCACGTTGAAAAATTACCAATATAAATATTTTGTAAAAATGTCTCGATTGCGATTATTTTTATCCAAATTATAACAATAAGTAACAAAATTGAACCGTTGTTTCCATAAATTTTCCAAATTCTTCTATATTTTTTCCCGGTATCATCCCAATTATTAGGAAACCTACAAAGAAAATCAAAAAATTACCTTTCAGAAAAGATATTATACTTGAAAATCGAAGCAATATTTCTGATAAGAGAGTCGTTTGGATATACAATAAAAAGTAAAATATGCGTAGAGAATGACCGTCGATCTTGGTCTTCAGAGTGAATCGTTTATCATAAACCAGCAGACGATAGATATTCAATTTATTATCCTTCCCTACTCCTCCGGTCTAAACTTTAAACTGTTATATCTTACTTACAAACAGTAAATTCGATGTTAGTGTTATTCATATAAAATATTTTCTATTTAAATCTGTGATTAAAAGGGGATTGCTATCCAAAGGATTGCTACTCATTTCAAGTATAAAAAAAGGAGCAAATTTAATATAGTGTTTAAATAAAGCTTAAACGATTTCACAATAATAAAAAAAAATATATAAATCAAAGTCTCTCTTTTAAAATCCTCTTGTAAGAAAATCTTTTGTCCATAATAAAAAAAATTACTCTGTATATGTCCATCTACTTTAATATATTTTATAATACTCGGTTAAATTTTAATTGCGTTTTAATTTCAATTTTTTTTTTTTATTTTACTGTAAAGACAGTATTCCCAAGGTTGGTATACAAAACACAAGTATACCGCGTCTCGTCAGAATTGTGAATTAAGTAGTTTAAATTGTATTCTTAGATTAAAAAACAATTGTGTTTGAAAAAATTACATATGGAAAATATTCCTATACTCCGTGTAATAACTTATTTATACTTTAAAATTGTGTTTAATATATTGATGAGGATCGCGGAAGATAAACCAAACTCTAGTCATCCGAAAGTAATTCTTCGGTAGAAAACACAATTTCCGCCTGTTTGAAAATCTATTTTATTGACAGAAAACCAATAAAGCAACGAAATTAGACCAACAATAACGTTTCGAAGATATAGCGATGAGCTAACAGAGCGAAAAGGTTTTACATTATTATTTTCGAATAGAATATAAACGTATATTGGATAGGCACTTAAAAAATAATAATAATCTGTGTACAGGGCGATGCATGTATAGCATGAACCAACGATTATATAAATGTGAATAATGTGCAATGTGATTGTACATAAAGTATAATGTATACGAAGATTTTGACTAAATTAAACTTTGATGAATTTCACAATAAAATGTAACCATTGTTTCGCGTAGGTACTTCCTGTTGACATTTAGGTAACAATATGGATTATAGTAATGTTGTATGTAATAACGAGTTTTACGTTTGATTATTATGATAATTTAACAACGCATTGCAAACGGACGAATCGTGACTTTTATTAACAATTAACTTTTAAATTAAAATCCATAATTGTTAACCCTGACGAAAAATGAATATTTCTCTAAAAAATGCATATGCATAACACTCGCGTTGGATATATCATTTGTACGTTTATTAGGTGTATCAGCTTACGATATTATATAAGCCAAAAGAGTCGTACGGAAGGGTGTACTCTTAAGATACATAACATTTCATATCCTTGCCTACTACCCTGGTAAAATTTAAATTATTACGTAACGTTTTCACACGTTAAAACAATAACCATGTATTAATAAATCGACCACGTTCAAGGTAGAAAACGAGGAACGAATATTGAGAGTTAGTGATAGTTGGACGGCGGAAATGGAGGGAATAATTCAATGTTTCACGATTCACACGATTGTATTTACAAGCTATAACACAGACTTATTAATTAGTGGACGGCGCGGCGCCTTTAGAAATATATCGCAAGATGACCATACGTAGAATGACAGAGAAAGAGAGCGTTCGGGACATATGTCTCTCACTCTACATAGTAATCAACCGACCTCATTATTTCGGGAAATCATTAACATTTTTCGGAATTTTTTAATAGAACATTTAAGAAACAAGCAGCTCTACAATTTTACATTTTGATAAATGTAGTAAGGTGATCCTTTATTTACAATTTTATATTCATGTTATTTTTTGTCACTCTTATTTTTGGGGTGGACACTACCTACTTATATTTTTAAAATGTTAATCTATATTAAAAATTCCATAAACAGATGGGATGGAGTATTAGTTAAAATAATTTTTGGTGTCGACATTTTTAATTTCCGTCAATCCGTTAATGGGATATTCCACTTTTAATCTTAGATCAGGAGAGAGTAATGAACACACATAGTAATACACATAAAGTCACCATTGTCTCATTTTTATTTGATCTTCATTTAAGTCCACGCTGTAAGTGAGTAAGTTAGTATTGTTAACGATGCTGTCGTGAACTGGTTAGGTCCGAACGGTGATGTAAAATACAAAAGAAGAGATTTTAATGGACGAGGAAATTAAACAGTAGACAAGAAAGAACAATTAACGCTAATAATCTACCAAAATCTCAACAGGACTAGTCAACTTTTAGACAACACTATATAGATTATCATAATCTATCAGCACTTCCAGAAATAAATAAGGATAATGTAACTGCGGTTGATTGGAAAGCCATGTATGAAAATTACACAAATTCACGAACACACGGATCTAATGTTGCATCATTTGCTGCAGTTGTATTAAAAAAACCTTTTGAAGTTTCTATAGGAACAACACTATATTATCCACGGGCTACAAATGAAGGAGTTCCAGTAAATCGGTTTTCGAAAAAAATGCAACGTAATAAAAGTAAATATGTCTCATAGATGACAAGGGTCTCCTCCTTCACGAAAAATCAATTGATCCACTTTAAATAAATTACAACAAATGTATGCAATTGAACAATATAATAAAGGTAAAGCGCTATGTAACTTACCATTATTTGTTTTAGGTGATTTACAAGATGGACCTCTAGAAAATAATACTGATGATACTACAGAAATTCCTAGTCCGCAATTTTAGTTAATTAAGTAAATCTCTAAAATTTTCCATTAACCTATATTGTTGCGTTTTATATTAACCAAAAAAACTTGTACATTTTTTCCTTGTTCAGATAGATTATTACTATTATGGTTTTTTATATTTTGCTCACCGTATCTCCGACCTGGTTGCAGATAATCCAAAAATCCATCCCTCAGTTCTTCGATTTTGGAAATGTCAGACGTGACAAACCAATTGTTCACTATTATTGCTTTATCTTCGTTCATACCTATTGCAGAATCGGCAACAGAATCGAGCCAGTCAATAGACATTATAACGTCCGTTAATATAAATTGCGGAAAAGACGAGTGTCAAAACAGTTATTTAATATTATATGTACATTGGAAGAATTTAATAATATATACATTTTTGTAAGCTAACACAACATTTTGACACATAAAAATTATTATGAATAATGCGTAAAAAAATTATATCACTAGGAAGCGATCGTTCTGTGTTTGCTATCGACATTTGAAAAAACGTATAGTAAGTATAATAATTATAAGTTATACGTATAGTTAACATAGTGAGCGTTCTACGATCTTACATAGAAGACCGCACCCTCACAATATGGACCGATTTACAATGATAGCACTTTTTTTGAAAGGAAATCTCGATTGGGGAGATACTTCAAAGGAATAATTTTTTGATTTCCCCAGGAGTTTTTATAAAAAATGAGAAAACGGGAAAATAAGTACAATACTAAACAAATATTATTAAAGAAAATATATAATGCATAATATGCAATTATTACTAATATTTTATTATTTTAATTTTTTTGTAAACGATCAACGTTGTCATGGAATCGCACATTGTTGTAATTATTTTACTATAATATGCCATAAATATTGTTTACAAAGCAACATTGTTTACCGAACTCCATTTAGAATCGTCTTTCGTTAGCATTGGTTAATCGCAGTGCACAGATATACATTAAATTTCTCCTCTACCTTCCCAAATTCTCGCCTATAACAGTGGCCTACTCACGTGCGAAGTGTGTCAGTCTTTTTTCCTTTATACTATATACATTCAGGACCGCCCCATGTCAATAATAATAATATAATGACTATGAAAACATATACAATATATACACAAATGTCCGCACGCAAATGCAAATGAAAACGTTTTGGAAAAATATCCATCTGTTATAGAGTATATTTTGATAAGTAATATAATTAACCTTTCGGTATCACGTGCGGTGCAATGATTTCAAACTAAACGTTCTGTATCGATAAACGTTCTGTATCCGAAAAACAAATTTAAATCTGACAGGCATTTGACAGCACCCGTTAAATTAAAAGTCTTTGAATGTGTTACGAGTTAAAGACATAATATATACATATATATATATACAATTTAGGTGTGAACGTCGAAATTGCATTTAATAAATATTTGGAAAGAATCATTCTCGAAATCCCGCACGTGATACGACAGTGCGGGAATTCAGAGGGGAGAACGGAAGGTGGCGGTGTCTTTTAAAAGGCGGCCGAGATAAACGACAAAAACTAAGCCTAACGAAAATGAAAATAAATTAATACAAAAATAGTAATTTATGCATCGAATTGGCCAGAACGTTAGAAATCTAGAAATTAAATTTAACATAATATACGTACATTTACAGAAAATGAAATGGCCATAGAGTTATTGTACAGATCGTAGTTTTCTAGAATAAATTATATCAACATCAAATTATTAAATTTTATCGAAATTCCATAGAAGAAATGAAAAAGTTTTTTCGATTAAGTACCGCCATGAGGTGACCAAAGACTAAACAATATTAGAATACCTATTCAAGATCATATTCTATGTTTTTTTTTTCTTATCAGATTTACAAAAGCAGGAAACCATATTTATTGATATCACTTTCTGGATTTCTATAATCTAAAAATTATAAAATATTATGTCGTTAAGAAATCCGTCGTAATTTGTTTAATTCTGTCACATCGAACTATACGATCCGCGTGATCGAACTAGTGTAAGATAGATACTCATTATATAAGATTTTTTTTTTTTTCTAATAGAATAAACAAGCAAATCTATACGTTAAACCTAGTTTACCGACCTTATGCTTGCGACTTAAACCACCTATTGATTATCATAATGTGATCAAATATTATGTTTTCAATATATATGTATATATATTTTTTAAATATTATAAATGGTAAAAACATATGTGGCTTTTTCCATCACGCTTAATTTTTGGAAGTGATTATCCATTTTCTCATATTATGTGTAATACGTTAGTGTCGACAATGTGCCTTTTGGGGTTTTCCACTCGCAATCTCGAGCCCCACCCTTTTTATGCGAAAATTTCACCGTGGTTTTTATTATTTTAAGTAGTATAGAGTATACACCTACAGTACCTACATAGTATAGAATTATTACAGCACGTTATATTCGGTTACTTATTGTCGTTCAAAGAATATTTCCGTGATAGGTACAGAGGAAAATTCGACTTTACCATAGTGACGGTGCTCTGCTGTTCTTTTTTCTTTACTATTATTGTTGAACATTCCAATATGTACAGAAAATGGACCAAATAGAAGTTTCTTTTTGATAATACATATTTTATAGCTATATGGGAAAGAGCAAACATTTTTATTATTTATGGAATACGAATTTATTCATGTGGCTGCCTTGGCTGGCTTCACAGTAGCGCATCCTGTCAGCCCAATTTCCAAAACGTTGTTGATGGTTAATAATAATAAGAAAAAAAAAATACTGAAAAGTCATCTATCCTGAATAGACGCATTTTCGTCTGGCAGGCCGTGTTAATAACTAAACGTGCAACATCTGGGCCGGAACACTGCGAGTGATCGTCAAGAAGTCAACGCATTTCCAGAGAATGACAGATTAGCGTGCGGATTGTGGAGCGGTGGCCAGTGGCATGTTCAGGAATTTTCAATGGGACGGTATATAGACGAATTTTAATTATAAACAAATCGCGGAATTTTCTTCTGTTATATCTAATCCGACAAGGAGAAATTAAAATCCAGATCTAAAAATCCTATTTTTACGCAATAAATTAGCAAGCTTTTTGTGTGCCATTTTCATTTAACTAATATATATATATATATATATATATAAATATTTCAAGAAAAAATTACTGAATAAATAAATGCGCACGTAGTTGTTGTACTTTTAGGGGGATATCGCCACTAACCACCTCCTCCCTGCACACGCCACTGGCATCATCGGCCCGTTATTTTTATATGCGGGACGCAGTCTGAGAACCGCTCGTCAAAGGCATATAATGTTACGATAATATTATACACCATCATAATATACTGTAATACGCTTGCCTACATAATATTATAATGAGGGCCCAATCGTGAACTTGGCGGTTCGACAACGTTGCATATTTACGTAGCTATTTAAAACAATGAACCGTTTGTGAGTTCAATCCGGTCGGAAAAAAAAACGACGACGCCGTCCCGAGTATTCGAATCACGTCACCGTCAAGTTTTACGAGACTCGCGCGCGTTTGATGTCGTCGACTCGTGCCGTGGAATTCCGCGCGCACGTGAATATTATCAAACGACGTATGTGTGTGTGTTTGTGTGTGTAGGAGTAGTAGGACACGCCGCCTCTTGCCGTTATTCGGATTTCCCCGCGACCCTTCGGCTCCATTTGTGTGTGTGTGTGTGTTTTTTAATTTATCATCGACCCCTTTGGCGGAAATTTCGATAAAAATTCCGCCACGAAGTCTTCCGGAAAACGCTCCCTTAAAATACGTGTGTGTGTATTCTGTCTAAGCCACCCCGCGTATATAATAATAATAATAATAATAATAATAGTAATATATCCGTGTGTGCTGTTTCAGCAGCGTACAAAGCCAATGTGCTGCAACGGGGCGGGTGAAGGGTTTAAGAATTTTAATTTTCTCTCCACATCCGAAACCGGAACCCTCGGAAACAATTACGGTTTTACGTACCGGAAACGACGAGAAATTTCGAAACCGCTACCTACGCGCGCACATGTTATACTATAGATAAGTACACGGAAATAAATTCCGCACGTGACTTTGGTATATTATCATAAAAAAGCCGACTTCGACCAGAGTCTTTCGTGTACACGCGGGGGCTGCACCTGCTCCCTCCCACCCCCTTGTCTGTAGTTCTTATACTACGAATTCCAAATTAAAGAAACGCTGTTCGCCAACAACTACACTGCGGTTTATACAGATTCCTAAAGCAAACGTTTTATTAGATCGGCGTTGTGTGTTTTTGCGGCCTTTGCGGTTTTTCGAATCGTTTTTCCTTTTTTTTTTTTTTTCCTATGCTACCGCAATCCACCCGCCGACGTGCGCGATTTAGCGTTGGAAGAGATTCGGGTATTTTATCGATTGATGACGACCGTGGAGAGTTCAATATTGATAACGCTATCGATATTGACGTCGTCCCAATTATAACCGTTAAAGGTTAAATTCCAAAAGCTCCTTTTCGCGACGACTGTGCGATGCCGCGAGCCCGAAAATAATTACGAATACGATAATATTGTATTCGCCCGGCCGCCGATTATAAAACTACAGCATTACGGTTGCTCCGGACCAACGGTAATGCGATCTACGGTCGCCACCGTGTATTATAATAATTTAATATGGGTGCGCCTGTCCAACTGCACGTATTACGTGTACAGGCACGTCCCGCGGAGACGCACGTTTTCGAATCGACATAATAATATATTAAACCGCTAAGTACGGGATAATATTTTATTACACCACCGGCCGATATACCCAATATCATTACGTATCTATGAAAAAACATCCGGTGGAAAAAAAAAAAAAAAAAAACAGAAAACCCGAGAAAATATTCCTTCCACAATATGCATAAATAATATCGTGTTCGGACGCGTCCTGCGTACACATACGCGGAATCGCGTTAAAAGGATGACTGCATTCAGAAGAGATACGAGTACGTGAAATATCACAATTTAATAACGTACCCAACGAGATGTACATGTATATATTTATATGTTGTCGAATACAGAGCGTTAACGTTGCACGGGTAATATACTTGTCCTCGAGTTCGATAGTAGGTCAATTATTCGCTGACATAACATTACGGCTAAGATCCAAGACTTTGATGTTCAAAGACACGACAAACCGTTGTCAAGATTGTATAAGACTCGTTAGTGTGGCCATAACACGAAATTTAACAGATCTATTAGTTCGTCATTGATATTTAAACGATTTCGTTGTGCACGGTACGTTCAGAAAGTTCCGGGACTGTTAATTTTTCAATATCTGTACAGAACGTTATCTATAATTCACTGATGGCACTACATCGTGTAATACGCATCGTATTACGACCGTAAGAGTCTAATAGCGGTAAATTGATTCACCTGCGCCAGTTTGAAGTGGTGCACACGTTTATAATAAATATTGCGTCACAATTACGTTTACAACGGAACAAAGAGCAGCGATTAAATTTTGTTTTAAATCGAACAAAAATGCTACCCAAACATTTCGAATATTAAATCAAGTTTTCAACACGGCCCTTCTACGAAACACCAAACCGCGGAATGACAAGGCCCAGACGAAGGGTGATCAGTGAAAGTTCGCTCAACAAAATCAAAAGTGAAGACAATGTCGATTTCTTTTTTCGACTTCAGCGATTCACTGTTAATTCGTTTCTCCCGGACAAAAAGTTAATGCGGTATTTTACTAAAGTGTCCTCGACCGTCTTTTGAAACGCGTACGCCCGAGTTCGTACCAAACAAACGATTGGTTTCTGCTGCATGACAATGCTCCAGCACGTTTCTCGATATTGGTAACACGATTTTTGGCTAAAACATCCGTTATTGTTATCAACCGTCCACCTTACTCGCCAGATCTGGCCCCAACCGACTATATTCAAATTTCCTAAGCTGAAAAATGCCACGAAAGGAATGAATCTTGACGATATGGAGGCTATCCAACAAAATCTGACAAAACGATCGCAAAGCATTCCAAAAAACGATTTCTCCATAGCCTTCCAGCGTCTGTACGAGCATTAAACTATTTGCATAGAAAGGGCGGGAGATTACGTTGAAAATTAAACAAAATTGTTTGCTCTAACTCGTTTGTTGTACATTTTTTCAATCGGTCTCGGAATACACTCGTGTATGTTCTAGATTATTTGCCATGAGACTGGATTTCGAATTCCTTGTAAACGTATACGCAATTTTATTTCCATCGTTATTTTCTCACTTTTAAAACCAACGGCGGTAATTTTTCATTTCTTTCTAGATCTTGATGTTCAGCCCGATACGGTTTCCACCAGTCTCGATTTTTTCTGCACCGTGTGTCGGGAAAAATTTAAAGAAAACATATAACCGTACTACGACAATATTGTGATTTTGAGTTATAAAATACCAGTTATTTTCTGGTCGTTGAATGTAACCAATTTATGTTCGCATGTGTATTGCAATTTTCAATTTATATAATTATATTTTAGCCGTACGTTTGCATAATGTTTACCGACACATCATTTCTGTTTGAATTGTACAATGCTAGCGCGTAAATAACGTGATATAATTCTTTGTGGCCGAGACGATTTTTTTTTTTACAGACCAAAAAAAAAAAAAAAGTAACATAATGTTATTTTAATATGATTGCACGTAGAAAACCGAACGTCGTCGTCGGGGTTATAAATTAGCCGAACGCGGAAACGTAAAAATTATAAAAAAAAAAAAATTGTCCGTTTACGCGCATAAATCTCTACAGCGCTCGCGAATTATATAACCGAACATATATTATATTATTATTAAAAGTAATTTATGTCTCGCACCGCGATCGGTCGGATTTTTATAATAATAATAACGACGCGACGACGACGACGACGACGGTAATAATTTTCGAAACAAACGCACACGACCGGTACCCGCGCGCAAAGCTCACCGCGCCCGGGGTACGGTCGCGCGCGGACGGGAGGAGGGCAAAACAAATACGAGCCGACCGACGGGTCCCCGCTCCCCCATCCCCAATCCCCGGCCGCGCGTCCGCTCTACCCGTCGCGCGCGGTTTGACGTCGTGCGCCGCCGTCGTCGCACCGCCGCCGGACGGACTCCCGCGCGTTTCACGGTCCGCGGAACAATGCCGGGAAACGGGACGCTCCTCGGCGAAACACCGCCGCGCGCGAAAACCGTTTTCGCGCGCGCGTGTGCCGCGGCATACAGGGCGGGCCGGGGAAACCGCGACCCGACTATCGCGAAAGTCGGGGAGTGCGAAAAAACCGCCGACGTGCCGGTTGCGCCGCGCGACGGGCGTACCGCCGTTCCGAGAGCGCTGTTACGGATGGCCGTAGATCACATTCTAGACGCGACACGACAACCGACGGCGCACCAACAACACTATCCCTGACTATGCCCTTAACGGGAAACGGTCCCGAACGCCGTGTTGCACGAAAACAGTCCGGTCAGGCGCAGCGAGTTCACGCGGCCGGAATGTAAACACAGATATTTTGATGAGCGCGCGGCTAGACTTCAATCGCCGGTTAAGATGCTGGTAAACGGCATCTTCGTGGCGCCGATAGAGTTGGTTTGGAAAACAAATCGAGCTCTGATACTACACTCGGTGTTCGGTGAAAATGTCGAGTCGCTGCGATTAATTTTGGTTGAACTACGACAGAAAAACAAAATAGAAAATAACTGACACCGTTATTGCGTAAAATATTTTCAACGTTTTTATCAATTCTCATAAGAAAACTACAAAGCAATTACCGTCTCAATACACCAAACAGCGTTTAATTCGCTAACAGGCAACAACCGCCTATGTGAATGATAAGAGCAAGACTTTCGGTAGGAAAGTTGTTCACAGACATAAAAAAAAAAAATCGCTCGTAGTAAAAATTACTATACATAGAACATATTATACACATCTCGCCACTCTCTGAATGTAAAATGAAATTTTAAGTTTTATTGCTGAAATCAAATAATAAATTCCATTTCAGTTGCTTTCTCAATTTCGGTTTCTAAAAATAAAGTACCTACGTAGGATGACCGTTTGCACGTATCTACAAAGTTTGATCTCACGGTCGACATATTCACCCGACGATAACCCGGCTGTTTAAATGCGATTTTTTTCCTCGTGGGCCTTAAAAGCGAATCAAGCACAGCACTCGCCTAACAACAATCGCAGAGCCCGATACGAGGATTCAAAAAGAAATCGCCGCAATTCTCGTGGAAATATAGCAAAACGTCATGCGAAATTTCACGCGTATACAGTCTTAAAATGTGTAGGACAATGATTTTAGAAATCGAAATTTATTGTGTTTTGGACACTCAACGGTGTAAATATTCGTTTTTTTTTTTTTTTTATTTTCAACGATAAAATTAATTTCGTTTTTACTTTTCCTTGTCCACGGGCACCCTGTATACAGTCTGTGGTATGCGCACAGACACACATAGGAGCGGCCATACAATATGTACGGACGTTATTGTACGAATTGTATTTTCGCCTGTTCGCGTCCTACTCTCTCATTCGCTCTTTCTCTCACTCGGCCTCTCTCGTCCGTACCCGCGTACGGTTTTCACGGTTTCGCGGTTCCTCGCGGACCCTATTTCGATACCGTGCGACTGCCGCGCGTCGAGTTCCCCCGGCATAACGACTTTTGCAGTGTTCCCGCGCGTCACGAACACAACCGGCCACCACGAATTTCGGTCCCGACCCGGGTGAAAATCCACGCGTCCTTAAAACAGTGGTAAAAAAAAAGAAAAAAAAAAAACCAAAACTAAATCGATCGAACGTGCGACGAGCGTGTTTTTTTTTTCTCGTACCACGTCCCGTTTCCTGCGGAAAAAAACGCAAAAACTCGCAACGTAACGAACGCGGTCGTTTAATTATAATTATCATTCAACGCAAAACAACGGTTAGCGTTATTTCTACAGTTATGACGGTCCTATACTGTAGCAGTTGTTTTGATTTCATGACATTTTTTTTTGTTTAAAGTGTTAATAAGGCCATCACGGTCTTTTGCGCCAAGATTTTCAATCAATCCCGGTCTAATGACATTTTCTTCGACTCGTCGGTATCCGATATATTTTTCTCACCCCAACTATTTTAACCAACGGTGGCTGGGTATTTATCTTGGTCCATTTTTTTCGTTGGGTCATCTAACTGTCTTTTTTTCAATGTTGTTTATTGGTTTTCGTTCGAGTTTCACACGTCTAATAAAAAATTAAATATAATAATTCGAAAAAATTCTAAACCGACGTAGCCAGATTGTGGTTCATTTTTTTTAAACACCAGTCAATATATTAAATAACCAAAATGAAATGCTTTAGAATAAGCCTGACGTGGCACCTATACGCATGCTGTCACATGCATAATTTAACATCCATTCCTATAGTATGCGACAGGCGACCGCCGTGTGCAAAAATAACACAGAACATAAAACGTGATTTTGACAAATCCAATAAAATCTTTCGGAATAAGTTGGTGAACACGGACCCGACGGACCACAATTCACGGACACAACGCCCGAGTATTATTATAATATTAATACTTGTACACTTAGTATTTATTTTTCGTTCTACGTTGTTTTTGTTGAACACGAAAAATTATACAGGTTGTGACCATAGCGAAAAAGATACTATAGAAAATATCCGATTTTGTCCATGGCATACCTTGAAAGACTCAGAATTTCTGTCCGATTACTTTGTTTGAAACATTTATCGAAATATTCAGCAGTTCGTTCCCTACGTCCTTTATTATTATTATTATATATTTTTTTTTTTTTTTTGTTGATTTTCGGGTTATCTTGACTCCGCTCAGAATTTATTTTCCGTTTTCAATGATTGATCGTCGTACGCAGCGTATAAACCAAATTACCCCGCATAGTGCATATCCTAACTTTTCAGCCACCCTCCTTCAACAATGGCCTACCCGCGAGCTGCAGGTATCAAATGTTGTATAATGCTTATACGCATGTACGAGTGCGTTATCGTACACGTTTAAGCTGCTTATTTTGCGTGTGTTAATGTAAAGAGATAACCGATAAGTGTTCAAACAAGAATATATTATGAAATAATATATGATTACGTTAAATTACTGCGGCGGCGTACACAAATCGATTAGGAAGCACCCTTCCGTTTTAACCTCCCGCTAACGGTTTAGTAATTTGATATTTCACAGGTTTATACATATAAATATATATATATATGTGTGTGTGTGTGTGTGTCTGTAAAAAAAAAATCGTTAATTCGCCGTCATCTGTTCTAAAACATTTTAACTATTCGATGACGGGCATTTCTTCGCGTTTTACGATTTTTATATTAGATGCAAATTTAACGAATACAATATATTGAACGAAAAAATTCGCATAATTTATTTTGATTCCGATTCCAGCATAGGTGTTGTTTTGATGCATAGCTTTTTTTATTGTAGTTGGTTATATGTGAAATTCCGAGACCACAAATGAAAGACACGATATAAATATATGTAGTGTTATAAATAACGTCGAAAAAATTCCATTTACTAAAGAATTTTGGTTTTTACTTAGGCCCGTGCAGTTCTACATCGTCTAACAAACATTTGCAGAAAATAAGAACATTAATAAACACCACTCCCCCTCAAAAGAAAAAAAAAGTTAAAAAAAACAAATACAATCGCGGTGTACGCGACCGTTGCACAGTTAATGATAATAGGTACAGAGTACATGAAATGAAAACACATTGGTTGGGTTAGGCACGGTATTAACCCGTCGAAAATTCGCGTTCTACCTATTGAGGGTTGGGGGGGGGGGTAATTACCCCCTGCAGGTCGGGAACGTGGCCGACGGGAACTTCCGAAAACTTTCCGGTACGGTCGACCGCGGGAACGGCGACGACGGCCGGACGTCTTGGACAGACGGCGTGGCGCCCGTCGCTTGCCGTTTTGTTTGTGACATTTTCGGGACCGACCGTCCGGACGGGGCGGCGTTCGTGCGGTCGGCCGGTCGACCGGAGTCGGGACATGGTCCGCGGAGAACCCGGGAGCGGTCCGTAGCCGGAACGGGGGGCGGGTGACGGGGGAAAAAAAAAACGCAAAACGCGCCGCCGGATAATAAGTGTAATAATAATACGCGGGTTTTAATTAAAATTTACCGCCGTAACAACGCGCCGCAGCGCGTTATGCGCACGCGACGGCCGCCGTGACGACAATGCATAAAACGTCTGCGAGTTATTCGTGTAAAATATGTGTAAAACCCGCACGGGGTTTTTCCGGTGCCGTTTTCCACTTTCGACGGCGGTATTCGTACACGCCGCACGCACGCGCGCCCGCCGTCCCGAAATTCCCGAGATTCCCCAAAAGTCCCCGACCTTTGTAAACGCTTCACGCGCGGCGGCCGCACGGCTACGCGTGTCTCGCCGTCTCCGGCGTTCGCATAACGGGCGACTCTCGAGCCGTCGGGCCGGCTCATCCGCTCGTTGTGCGCGACACCCGCACGAGAAAACCGCCGGGATTGTCGCGGCGAATGTTTTAACGGGGTTTTTTTTTCTCGCTCTCTCTCTCTCTCTCTCTCTCTCCGTTTGTGATTCCGCCGTAGAAATTTGCCGTTTCTGCGCGTCTCGTTCCGGTCCGCGGTGAATCGAACACCGTATTTGCTTGTTTCACTCGTGTACCGATGCTTATTAAATAACTATTTCCGACCAACGGTTTTGAAAAAATAAAATACATTTCCAATGACGACTGGGCGTCGCGTCGTTAGCGCATTAATAATATTGATTTTATTTTCCTATTGAGGAAGTGTCGCGACGCTTAATTACTATTGTATTGTACAATTTGACGGGGAAAAAAAACCAAAACCAAAACATATTAAAAAACTACTTGATTGCGAATCGCGCGGCGTGTATGAAAACGAAATTCAAGTCCGATTCGACAGTACGTCGGAACGCCGACGACCGGCACACGACGGGACCGTTTTGAGAGGGGGGGGGGAGGCGATTTTTCGTTTTCCTCGGCGGCCGGCCACCGCCGCCGCCGCGCGCATTCTATGGTCCGGGTGGGGGGGGGGGGGGGAAGAGGAAACGTTCGTCACGCGGCGCGGATAAAAGTTTCGGGCATCGGCGGTGGCGCGAATAATGCCGCAAAAAGTTTCGCCAATGGACATTTAAAAACGGCGATCGATCTCCGGCGTGTCGGCGGCGGCGGCGGCAGCGGTGGCAACAGCAGTTGCAGTGCTGCTACGACGACGAGATGACTGATTGCCTTTCTATTGGTTTATATATATATATATATATAAAATAAATACATAATTACCGTCGCCGCCTTTGCGTCCCTCGAATTCTCGAGCCCTCTGAGCTGCTGCTGTTACTCGCGACGACGACGACGACGACGACGATGACGACTCGTTATAATTACGCTGCGCCGACCCGGCGAGATGACTGTGGAATGATTAACGACGTCTCGTCACCGGGGGACGCGCGTTTCCGTTTACGTCGTCGCGCGCGTACTGCGCTGAAATAATCGAAACCCGCGCGAAACGTACGATTATAATAACTAGAGCCCGCGGTAATATTCTTTTAAAATTCATTAAAAAAAAAAAGAAAAAAAAGCGCTTGAAAACGTAAAAAAAAAGTCCCGAAAAATACTTTAAATAGCGAAAACGATAGAGGGACCTATCTCTTGTTCCTTGTTCCTCTAACGACTTTAACTCGTTAAACTGAACTGCCGAACCGGAGCCCCGTCACCTCGAGTCTTTGCGCGGGGCCCATGTTCAAAATCGTTCGAGTGCCGACGCCAATAACGAAATATCTCGATGTGTGTAGGCGGGCCTCGAAAGATACACAACCGATAGGTATTGCAAACAATGTTGTGCGTGACACGGGCGACCTCCGGCCAGCATCCAGGACCGGCCGTAGTGCGGTACGGCACCGACCGGATCACGGGGTGTCGCAGCTCGCTCGTTGACCAGCCGCGGAGAATTCGCGCGAAACCGTCATACGAAACGTCTGGCGCGACGCTATCAAACGGATTCGGTGAATTGATAATTGTACTGTCGATAATAAATTCGCGTCGGCATAGCCGGAGCCGCGGACGCCGCCGCCAAGGTGCGAGAAGAACAAAGGGCCGGCGTACCGCGCGATAGAACGACAAAAAAATACAAACCGACCGGACGTAACGGTCTCCGGAACCGGCGTACCGGGGGCGTCGCGCGACGCGCAATAATGAAAATTCGCGACGGCGGACAGTGCAAACCGCGCGGGACGAGCGCGACAGCAGAAATCGACGGAGACGGTCTCCGGGCGGTCACCGGCAGAAACGACGGGCGCCCGGGCGGGCGGGCGGGCCATCGAAATGTCGCCGTCGCCCGTTCGCGTCGCGTCCGCAGACTAACCACCGGCGCGCGAGAACGGCCGCGCGCGGGACGCGGTAAACTAGCCGGGCCGTTTTTTTTTTCTTTACCGGCGCCGACCCGCGCGGTATCGTCGCGGCGTGATAAATTATCGCGGTGTCGGGCGCGCGGGGTCGTAGACCGACAATATCATTACGCCGGGACGGCCGGACGCCGTCCACCGGTCGTTATTAACCGTTATTGTTCACGTCGTTTGGCGACGGCCGCGGACTGCCAGCGCCCGCGCACACCGACTCGCGCGCACGGCCGGGACACGGGACAATTCGTTCGTGCGCGCCCGTTCGTACTGAATTCGCGCAGCCATCGACTCGATCGATTATGATTTTTACTCGGGGTGACCGGACTTTTTAAAAAAAAAAAACCGAATCGCCGGCCAACGCGTACGGACGCTTTACGTAATGATACGCTACCGTCGGTTCGAGAAACTAGCGAAGGCCTACGAGGCCTGCGGGAGCGACGAAGCCACCGTGCGGATAGAAACCGCGGTGCGGGCAGGTTCGTTACGCCGGGGCCCCACGCTTCGAGTTCTCGTGCGGGGTCCATACTTGAAATCATCTGATCGCCTATGATTATGACGGAATATTTTTTTTTAACGAAATCGCAATTCGACAAGTTTAATTTACACGATATTGGTAGGTGTCATCTTTTAGCATACCCCGATCTAATATCAACATGATATCGTTTTGTATATTGGTCTATGATTTGTTATTTATACGGTGGAACATTAAAATTGTATTAAGGCCAAATTACGTTCATTTGGAATAATAAATTGTTGTCAACCAATGATGATACCATCTGTTGTTATAAAGGTGGGGAGAGGGCGGCCCATAACCCGCCAACCCGGTTATTATATTATAATTATCAATTGCTTTGCCCGCAATGCTCGAATCGGAAAATCGAATGAAAGGAAATTCTAATAGAAATTTTAAGAAAATAGCTGACACTTTGTTTATAAATTATAAATACAAACCCGGAAGCCGGACAACAGATAAATATTAATACTTGCAACACACTATTGTGGATACCGTTGATACGATACGATACTTTTTCGTGACATAATATTTATAAATATCCATGGGCAACGTGCCTATCAAAAAACCGTTTTCCATTATAGTTTTATCGATAACAGATTTAATTATTAACAATTTTGATTTTTGATAAAAAAATAAATTGTCTCAATTACGAATTTGGTACTTGCCTATTAATTATTTTATAAAATTGAATTAATGTAAATAACAATATTACTTTGGCCTTTATGCCGCGTACCCATGTGTTCTTTTAAGAAAATGTAGTACGGGAACGCTAATGAAAATCAAAAGCCAGTTTAGGAGCTGAGTTCCCATGCGTCTTCCCCCAAATTCGAGCACTGCTTACCTATATTATGGACTTTTATTCATTTATATGCATTTATATATTTATATTCTAATATGTGTATAGTCTATGCTAAAGTCAATAGACAAATTTCAAGGTGATACACTGATGTCTAACATGCTGATATTTACTATTTTTAGATTCTGAGCGGAGCGAGCATTGGTTTTATAATGGTATTTATTTTATTATATTATTATTATTATTTTTAATCCACGAACAACTTTTCTATCAGAAATTTTTCTCCGATTTCCAAGTGTAGCACATTTTCTGAAAAAAAAACCTGACTGGGATAGTATATCGAGGAGGTAATTTGTTTTTTTAAAAAGTTTCCATAATATAATTGGGAAAAACCGAGAAATATCGCGAGGAAAATGTGGGAATTTACGAAACGTATTATTTTCAAAACGAAAATATGACGGCCATTTAATACACGTATAACCGAACTGCGCTCAGAATCGTTTTTCGTTAGCAACGACTAATCGGTGCGTACAGATATATATATTAAATTTCCCCTTTAAACGTCTCATCTGCAACGGTGACCCGTCCTTCGTGCGAACTATGTCCGTTTAACTTCTAAAATGTACTGACCACCTATTATTATCCTACCAGCCTGGAAACAACACCAAACGGTGTAACTTTTGATCGTTTTCTTATGGGTTTTCACCCATAGTTAATAACAGCGTTGCCAACCTAATTGTAAACAAAACGTTAACGCGCGTTTATTCCGAAATACTCTATACGGGTACAATATTTATTTTTATCGCTAGCTTGTCATGGGTGCGACTGTGATTAATATTACAAAACACCGCATAATAGAGTGTATAAATTCTCGTATGTAACTTAAACGCGTACGTGTTGTGCAAAAAACGTATTGAGGATATCTATAATGCGTATTTTGGTATCGAGTGGATTAAATAAATCGCGTAGCGTATACTAGCTGTTCTGTTGGAGTAAAAAAAAATAAAAAAAAAATAAAAAAATAGGTTAATAATCGTTTACTTATACGCCGCAGTTGTCGTCGAAAAAGAACTATTTTTACGACTATCATCGTTGCGGCACAGCTACAGGTGTCCATTATCATCATTATATTTCACGTACTCGCAGTGTGGGTCCGCAACGATTACAACTGTGCAGACCGCATTGTCAGTGTTGATTGCACGAGATTCGTTATAATATTATCCATGTAGGTGTACTTACCAACCACGCGCACTCAATAGGCCAATTATTATTCGGTAGTGTTTGCGCGAGAGAGAGACAGAGAGTTTAACGACATAATAATTATTGTAGGCGTGTGATTTGGGAAGATATAAGCTTTCAAATGATGGTTTGCTTCGGAGGGGCGGTAAAATACGATTTTTGGTTGTGTCTGGGTTCCATACCGGGACGTTTTTTTTTTTATATATCAATTTGTCCCGCTAAAATTAAACCATAATAATAATAATAATCTCGCTTTAATTTTCACCTTTTTCGCTGTTATCATAATTATTTTTAATATTATAATCGCATCTCATTTTATATGCACACGGGCGCTCGACACGTGAGAATACCGATTTCAAATTTGTTGCAATATATATGTAGGTATACAATTACGATTATTATCACGTTTGAATGTTATTGTATTCAGTAATTATCAATTTTATTTTTTCTAAATAATATGTACACCGTTGGTATTCGATGGTGGACGACGCCATTGTATTGTATTTGTATTTTCATTCCCTCGATAATTCAAACTCTCGATAAATCGAAAAATTCTGTAAATCGAATTTTCAATTCGGTCTCTTGAACTCTGAATCATCGAGAGTCTACTGTAGAACCTATGTACTCAGTCTTTAATTATGAGACGCAACTATCGGATGTAATCGGGTTTTTTTTTTTTGATTTCACTATTGGTTTAATATTATGATTCGGAATAAAAAGGTTTTAGTTGGTAATTTATTATTTTTATATGAGTGCGTATTCGTTGTACCATAATCAAATATTTAGTTTTGCTAAAAAGAAATTTTATTTACGTCATGTTCTATAATTAAAAACATTTTATATTAAACTGTAAATGTTTTGTTTACATTGTTTACTGTGCCTATTTAAAGAACATTAATCGATATTTTCGTACACTTTCTATGTATATCATACAGCGTAGAAAACTGAACGGAATCAAATAAAGCGAGAATTGACGGAGATTTTTTTCCGAATAAAAAATGTGTTGAATGGTTTAAAAAGCGAAGTTATTTTAATGGCCTTTTCGGAAAATCGGAAAATTAGCATCAAACAATATTACAAAAATCAACGCTCCTACCTCGTGTATACATCACTACACGCAAGTTTTATAATGAAAAATAAACAAAAACAAATTTCAATTTGCTTGTAAACATTGCGATTTATAATTTATTGATTTAATATACCTATTAGTTTAATCATTATCAATAATCCGCGCAGAAAACATTTGCTAGTTTCATATGAATTATAGTATTAAACATAATTATGGACGTGACCTAGAAACTAAAAATTTACTTTTCGTAGTTATTGCACTTGTGACAACGAGTGGTAAAATATTGCGAATGTTATACGCCTGTTATGATAAAGTAATCACCACTGCGTATTTGGTGACGTACAACTCGGAAAAGCAATGCGTAAAATAACATTAATAATATAAGCACACTAATACACTATTAAAGCATACACACACACACTTAATGACTAATGATTTTAGCCACTCATAGAACCGTCACGTAAATGGACGCGATTTACGAAAACCAAATTGTGTACCATGATAGAGAAAACGATTCAACGGGAATACAGTGTTACAGATGCACAAAGACGGATCTGAAAACATTAGACTCAAATCACTCAACCATTTCTCCACAGAGCCAAGCCAAGTATTTTATGTAGTAGATACTTAAAAGATATAATTTTTTGATTTTTAAAGCGGTTTTCATACTAATTGGGAAAAAAAACATAGGAAAAAATGGAAAATTTGAGAAATTTATTATTTTTCAATTTTGTTTTTGTTTTGGTTCAGGTAAAAACATTCGTAGAGATTAGAAATTTGAATAGAATATGTACATTCTATTAATAGATGTTTTAATTTTACAAGTTCTGTACGTAATTTTTATCCGGTAGATACTCTGTGGATACAACTGTTTGACCAAACAGAAATACTTTCAAATTTACAGGGCGTTCATTATAATAATCGTATTTTGTTGCGAAGAAAAAAAATAAAATAGTGTAATGTAGAATTTTTTTTTTATAACAATAATTTTAATATTTAAATTTTGACGAAAATCGTAAATACAACGGTCTTTCAAAATATTTATAACCGAACTTCGCTCCCAATTATTTTTGTTAGCAATGGTTTATCGTTGTTTACGGGTATACACGAAATAAATGTATGTATTTCACCTTCTAAATTGCCCATCTTCAACAGTGGCCCGCCCATCGTGCGAAGTATGTCTGTATCTTTTTTACATATTATATGCATTTTTTCGTTCGCCCCTTTACCTCGTTAGATTCCGTTACCCATCATATGTTATGTTATAATAGTATAGGTTTTTATCTTAATACACGGTATTTAGACGTTGTATCTATTTATGATGGTATACTGATAAAGTGATAAATAATGAGGCGTAAAACAAACAAACGAACAATATATTTTGTTCTGAAAAACGTGAAATGATAAAATCCTCCGCAAAAAGTCAACCCAACAAAACGAAAACGCGGGATCGCAATCACTCCGAGAAATGCCATTGGCGAACATGAACATATTATTATCATAATGAACGACGGTGAACGTATTATTATAACGTGTTATTAACGTATTATATTATTATGTCACGCGTTAGTCACGGGAACACGAATATTGAATTGTCATTTGGATACCTGAAGATGAGCTCGTGTCTGGCAGATGATAGGAGACAACCGAAGACGGCAACGCGCTCGGTGTTGGGACTTGTCTAGATAAATCTTCCGGATGGATTTTTAGTTATCGTTTCTAGATAAATAAAACCAAGTTATCTAAGTACTTATCTAGGATAAAATTTCTACTCGCCTGGATAATTTCATCTAAATATTTGTCAGAAAACAACCAACCCTTAACATTTTGAAATCGAGATTTTGTGTTAGCCGGATAGAAAATTTCAGACTACGCGTTTTTGTCAAAAAAAACCATACTACTATTGGAGTGCAACGCTATCCGCAGTGTTCGGAACGTTCACTAAAAAAATGAATTCGTTCACGTTCACGTTCTGTGTAAAAATGATTGCGTTCATTAGGTCGTTCGTTTAGTTTTTTTTTTTTTTTATCATGAATAGTTTACCTGCGCACTGTAGGTACACGTTTCACAACTATAAATAAATTCCGCGCGTGTTCTGCGCGTCCCTGTCGTTTTTGTAATTCACGATAAATACCTGTTGTAGCCCATACGATTTTTTTTTCATATTTTAAACCCGGTGATATTTGCATAAGTTTTCGTACATTTCCAACCCGCATGACCAGAAAGCAACAGTGGGAGATTGCATTGGAAATGGGAAAAAAAAACTCCTAGAAACGCTGTAGTGTGTTCATCTCACATTTCAAGACACGGATTTTATTCCTAGTCGAAAAAATAATATTAATCAGTTCGACACTTTTCTGATTAAGTTATTATAGGATCTTACTTAAGTGGTTTTATTAGTACTTAAATTGTTTGTAAAAACCTCCTCTTCTGAAGTTCTGAAAGGAAACATAAGAAACTATCTATAATATTACAACATTCTTTATTGTAGGTATAATACCAGACATATATGTCAAAAGTAGGTACTAACTTTTGGACTTTGAGCGAAAACCCTACAACACGCTTACATTTACCGGCGCCAGCTTTACAACTACATGAAACAGTTATAATGTTATTACAGTTTTCACGAATTTTCGAAGCACTAATTTGATGAGGATGTCCATTTAAATTTGATGTTTGTAAGCACAATGCTGTAAATACAATTTTATTTTCATTTTATTCTTTCGTACCAAATTCAATTATGCGATTGCGTTGAAGTATTCGTGTGCCTTCAACTAATGGCCGTTTTACTATCACCATTATAATTTATTATATCTATATCTTAGATGTAAACATTTTTCAAATATAGAAAAAAACAAGACAAATACGAAATAATAGCAATTATATTTTGTATCGAATTACCGAAGATTCAACGATATTTACACAAATTGCGTTCTTTTACATAATTATTAATTTCTTAATTTTATTAATTTAAAAGGCCATTTCATTATCAATCGTGATAAGAAACTAGCGCCACCTAAAGTCAATTATGAATCGCCAATACCAATTTATTACGAATTCGTAGAAACCATAATAATGTCATTGTTGTTCTAACATCTATGTCGAGCCGGGCCCGGCTGGAATATCACGTATTTAATTTTTATAACATTTGTCATCAAACATGTAAAATAAATAATAGGAAAATCCGAAAATATTATTATATAAAATAAAATAATCAATATGTTAAATATTTTATACATGTATTTATAAAAATGGTAAATAAATTGAGAGTCTTAAAAACCGTTCAAATTCGTTAAAAATATAAACGTTGTTCACGTTCACGTTCTATTTGAAACAAACGATTGATGTTCGTGTGAACGTGCGTTCCGTGAATGACGTTCTTTCCAAATACCGGCTATCTACCGATGTTTCAAAAACGCGCTGAATGAATCTATTTAATCATTTTACCGCAATATGACATGTTATATATATCGTTGACGAAGCATAGCCATCAACCGAACTCCGCTCAGAATCGTTTTTAGTAAACGATCGTCTATCGTTGCCTACAGGTACGCATCGATTTCCCCTCTATAACCTTACCTTTCCAACTTGTCACCAACAACAGTGGTTGCACCCATCGTGTGAAGCGTGTTCGTCTTTTTAATTATTATTATGTCACATGTCGAGTTGTTTAATTTGTTTTTGTTTTAACAGGCTTTTTATTTACTCGCCTAAGTGTATATTTTCATTGGAGTATAATAATAACATTATCATCATTATAGTTTGCATAGCAACTGTGCCACATTTTTACATTAATCACAAAACAACCAACCAACGTAAGTATTGAAATAACGGCGAGTATGAAGAACGTATAACATTAGTAATCCGTTAAAATATACGCATCCGATTGATCCAAAGAGATTTTCGTTGGTTTTTTAGTCATACGAGGCGTAAAAATATGTACACGAAAGACTTTTGTAGGACTCCGATTGTATCCGAACAGCGCATTTGAGGGTTGGCGGTCGCCTTCCGCGTAACGCCGTTCGTTATCGTAATAAATCCGTATGTTTCGTATGTTATCGGCAATTATTATTCCCCGGTACAATATTGTTATGTTTGTATTTTTATGCCGGAGAAATTATCGGGGTGTTATTGAACCTCATTTTTTTTTCATTTTTCCGTAGAAGTTCGCGTGACAATATAATATAACAGTACACCTATTAAACACCCGTGTTGTCGATGGGATCATAATACTATAGCTGTGGCCGTATCACCACGTTGCGTGTCCGTATAAATATATATTGACTACAGTACGTTTCACGAAACTAGCGACTCCGCAGTGGCGCTTCCGGTGGCAGATTTTCGTGAGGGTTTCCTGAACGTGTGACCAAAGAAAGCGCGGTAATTTAAAAATGACGCGACAGTCAACCATCGAACAGCTGGCCCCGTTGATATAGATTTCGCCGTCCACTGCCAAAAAACATTTTATAACCACCATATATATATATATAATACAATAAATTGAATAATCGTTTTTATTCATTGTTTTTTTAAAAACCGTGCAGTATTCCGAATTGCCGCGTATTGTGCGCAAGTTTGACAAACCGCGGAACATCGAAATTTCGCCACCGGAAGCGCCACCGCGGAGTCGTTAGTCTCGTGAAACGTACGGCATTACCCGATACTTGGTAAAATTACCATCGCGCCGAAAACAACATCCCCTCGACATCGGAACAGCGGTTTCTCGCGCGCGCCGTAGACGGTGCGACGCGTACAGAGCGGTACGGGTACAGCACGGGTGTTATTCACAGAGCGTCCTGCGGCATCTATTGCTGTTACGGCGCGTTACCGACGCGGGTATTTCGATTTCAATATCGGTACGCGACGCCGCACCGCGCTGTCAACTGCGCGGCCGCGTTCCCGAAGACCGTCTGTTTTCGTCATTCGATTGGACCAGCGTCAATAATAATGCTGCCGCCGCAATTATGATGCATGCGATGACAGTGCCGTCCACCGTGACGCCCGCGACTCGTCACGCCGGCAGACACCTTCCGAGAAGGTTTCCGCGAAAGCGTACAACGTCGAAACGGCACGGGCGCCGCGGCGTTTATCCGGTGGCCGTCATTCGGACACCGACACGGCGATAACGCCGCCGCGGCGCGGCCACGGGACGCGGACCGAACACGCCCGCGCGCGCGTCGCAAACGACGGTACGGGTGCACGGCGAACGACGGCCGGGAGACGCCGGGAGAATACGCGCGGTTACGGGCGCGAGAACGCGTGCGGCCGTCGTTTTGCGGGGGTCGTTCGTCGCGCACCCCCCCAACCCCTCAAACCCCCCCGCGCGCGCGTTGCCCGGGCAGTGGAACGGCGGCAACGGTGGGCCCCGCCCGGCACCGTGGAAGGCGACTGATGCGCGAAAACACGGGCGAGCGCTCCGCGTAGGGAGTGCACGCGCACACGCGCGTTTAAAATTGCACGTTCTCTATTTTTCGACACGAGTCACGGAGGACAAGTGGCGATTCGTTCGCAACCGCTCTCACCACTTAAATTTCATCCCGACAATTACTCGTGATGATGGTAATAATTTAATTTTCTCCCCCCGCGCCGCATATTAACTCGCGTACAAACTGCACATTTTTATCAAATATTAAAATTGAGTTATCGCAACTTTCGTTATTAGGCACATACCGTACATAAAGTACAGGTAAGTTATTTTAAATGTTTAAAACTTAATTAATTGGTTAAAAAAAAAAATACCGTTGTAAGTTGTTAGACAACGTACCTTATTATTATTTGCTTAATTTCAAACGTAATTAATAGAGGTTTTAATCACGTTTATTATTTTAGAGCGAAAACTTTAAGACTTTTAATTTAACGGTTTTTAATTTTTTATCGGAGCTGCAATGTATTATTTATAACCGTAAGCAAGATCGAAAAGTTTTTTTTTTACATTACACCAATTCGAAATTAATTGTGTGTACATTAGGTAGAACGGGTATTGAATTTAAGAAATTATCATATTTCGTGGGTGTCGGTTATTGTTTTTAAATAAAAACAACATAAATATACGTATTTAAATCATATCGGCGAACGTAATTAATTATAATACACGCAATTAAATGGCAGGTTTATAAGTTGTCAGTTGTCAGTTATTCAAATATTCTCTTATTTTGTAATATTATTTCAAAATGATTTTTAACATTTCAATTAACATCGCAAATAGGTATACTATTGTTCTACCGATTTACTATCCGATACCCGTTTAGGGCGAAGCGGCAAAGCCGTTTTTACTGACGAAAATTACATTACAGCGATATGGATCACTCATTGTTAATATTTTGGTTTTGCTTGATTAACTAACAACATTCTACAAAACATATTGATCTCTGATATTTTTTTTAAAAAAAAAACATATCACACACTTGTTGAAAATTTGAAATACGAGCTTCATCTTTCCAACAAAAAATTAACCATCGAAATCGGTCCATTCTACGAGGCGTAAGAGTTTTTCCTTGAAAGCATTTTTTTGAGCAAAAACAAAGTAGCAGGCCCCTTAATAACAAAATATAATCGTTAACGACTTCGAATTATGTCTTGTAGCCATATAGGTTAAAAGTGTTTTAATTTTTAGTAATTTTAGATAGAATCAAATTTATAAAGAAATGTATTGTTAAGTTCTTAAACTTCCCTTTTTTATTTGTTTACAAAGGGTCACATGTGGTTTAAACCATCAGCTCTTTTAAAATCGCTGCACTGTTATTAAGAGAAGACCATTCTTAAGTATGAGTACGTTCTTTAAGACCCAGATTTTTTTCGATCGCCAAACGACAGAGCTCGTGCAAAGTAATCCTTACGTTTTGTTGCTTTTCTCTTAAATACACATTTTTGCCGTCCGTATGACTAAACTGCAATAACTGGGCACGTGATAGGATCTCAACCGTATGCTATTTTTTTCGCTCTCTCTCCTAATATTAATTATTAAAGATTTTAAATTTGAGTTTAAATATATACATATAGATTTATACGATACACATATATTTAAACGCACGCATAGAACGGACCGATGGTTGGACAATTATTGTTCGGTCCGAACGTCCGTGGGTTTCTCTTAAACTTAATGGTACATTTCGGTTAGAAATCGGACGTACTTTGAAAATTGCGTACTGTAAATCCGATTGTATTTCGATGTGTGGACAGCGAATAAATGTCGCTGGGGTGCGGTTTATCATAAACCAGGTGTTCCATCAGTTTGAAAATTAGATTAGGAAAATGTCATAATAAGAAACACACGGATGCGGACGGTCAAACTTAAATATTGACCAGCCGGTATCCAATTGTAAATTTTGAACACATATTACATTGATTATCTTGAGTTGTGTGCTACCTTTTCCTAATAATCTTAGCACCGCACATCTCTTTCTGCTATAAGTTTATTTATTTTTCACGTCTACGGATTAAGCTCGTCATACGATTTCAGATTGTTAAATACAACCGTGATGCATTGACGCGGAACAAAAGTAATTAACAAGGCATCCAAATGTATGATGCGAAATAATCAACTCAGATACAGTTTACGTGATCAGAATGAACGTGCAAAATAACGCGGTCTTGTGTGTTTGGCTTTATTGCAGCGATATTTATAACGGCGGTGACGTTTAATTTAAACATCGATTTCCCTAAAACTACTCGGCGGATATATTTTGTATAAAATGGTCTTTATTGGTAGGTAGGTACGCGGAAGTGGAAATCTAAGTACTTGAAAATTACAGTCGATACAGTCGGGTTCATTCACTGTTATAATTTCCACGGTTATTATTATTTTCTGTATTAATTACGTATCGAAAAAACTCCTCCGCACCGCCGCTGCAGGAGCATACGGAGTAAAAAAAAAAAAAAAAAACTAATTAAATTATACAATTTAATAATATTATTATTACGTATTGCGTATCGGAAAATGGAATTATTTTTAATTTTATTTAAAAATTCATTGCACAGTCAGACGAAAGGTTTTTTTATTTTATTTATTCGCATTTTATTCACTGCGCAGTTAAACGAAGATTGTGCATTTATAAAAAAAAAGACAAATATTTTTTCTAATAGATTAAGTTAGAGACTCGATTCGTCCCTTATGTCTTATCTACGTTATGCATATATTTTTTTTTTTTAAACTTAAAAGTGTAAGTGTATTTGAGTACTTCTGAGACGTGTGTTGCGGGCAAGAGGAATAAATAATGCACTATTTAAGGAGCTGTAATTAATTTTTTACTACATAGTTTTTCACATTTATTCAAAGAACTAAAAATGGTCTAGTTAAGATATCAGCTCGAAAAGATTAGCACCAAACTAAATTTTGATAAACATCCTGATCAGGCCTGTGCCGATATATCGATTAATCGATATAACTAAGAAATAAATATGTACCGAATATATTTCGTACATTTTCTCGTTTTTTTTTATTATTTATCCAATTTTATGAGAAAACTCTTGAGAAAATCAAAAAATCACCGCTGTAATGTACTTTCTCAAGCCGATTTCCTTTCAGAAAAAGTGCTACACTTAGATATCCGAATAAGTCTTCTGGTAGAAAAAATGTTTACAGAGATAAAAAAAAAAAAATAAATTTAATTAATAAAAAAAAACATCTTTGTAAAATCATAAACTTCTTTGCATCACTCAAAATCTAAAACAGGAAAATAAGTAAAATATTTTCAAATATTATTAAAGAAAATATATAATGTACATGCTATTATTTTACCATATGACATATATTTTTGACAAAGCACACTATCTCCACTGCTTTGAACTGTGCTCAGAATCGTTTTTCGTTAGCAATGGTTAACCGTTGCATATAGATACATTAAACTTCCCCTCTATCTCCCCAACTTTTCACCTATAACAGTAGCCCACCTATCAGGCGAAGCATATCCATATCTTTTATTTGTATGCAACGTATCCGATCAAAAATTAAAATTGCAAATTAATTTCAAACTCCAAATTATTATTTAATATTTTAAACTTAAGTTAATTTTAGATTATGAGTTTTGCAAAGAAATAATATTAGTTTACTGAATTACGTTTTTTTTCATTCAAAATGTGAATAATATTTCTATTATAAATTATCGAGTATCTTGTATTATTAATACTTTTTACATGAGTATCTGGTATCTTGTATCTAAATCTTGAAAATTAATGCATCGATTATCGAGATAATTCTTTTGAATAATATAACTAACCACTCTTGCACCTACAACAGTAGCAACCAGTTAACCAAGAAGCAGTATCAGGATTCTTTTAAAAAAAAAAATAAAAAATTTGAAATACGATTCTTAAAATACCCTCTCGATGTTATATTGGCGTTATTATTAATCATTAAAATGAAACGGAATATCATACGAGTGGTTTTTTAAATGGGTATACTTGTATAATATGTACACCACCGGATCCAATGTTATTTGCATATTAATTTGAAAAGTATTATTATTTTAATTTATCATGCGCGGTACCTACTATACACAACTCTAACAACTCGAAAAATATGTTAAATAATTTAAATCAATTCTCGTGGAATTAAATACTGCAGCAATTTAAACATTCGTATTTTAATTTTTAATTTGTTTTCGAGAAATATTGCATAATATTTTAGATTCTGAGTGGAGCGAAGAATGAATTAGTTTTACTAAGATGTTTATTTTTTTTTAATTTGTCTTTTTCTTTTTTTATCCTGTGTACAAAAATTTGACCATAAATCTTGCTCAGGTGTATACGCGCAGCACCATTTCTGAAAGGAAATGTTGTCCAGATGGTACTTTTAGGCGGTCATTTTTTGCGCGGTTTTCGTGATATCTAGGAAAAACCAGGATAAAACTTACGAAAAACGGGAAATGTACGAAAATAATGCTTTTACTATTTGTCAACTTTGTTATTTGTTGTAATTTAGTTAAAAATATTCGTAGACACTTAAAATTTGGACAGAAAATTTATATTTGCATTTTCTAGATGTGGTAAAATTTTTAAAAAATTTAAGCCATTTTTAAACTATTTATAGACATTTTAATTGTGCGAGTTTTGTACGTAATTTTTATTCGGTAGGTACTCTGTGGTAAAATTGTTAGACTTAACAGAAATGCTTGAAAATTTAACAGGAGGTTCTTTCAGAGTCTTAATTTGTGGTCAAAAAAAAAAAAAATAATAGAGGTTAATGTAGTATGTTTTTTTTTATAAAGGAATTTTAATATCAAATTTTGACGAAAATCGTTTGAGTAAAAAATTATGTGGAACAAATCATATTTTTAAATTTTTTTTTTTTTAACGTGTTTATTGCAAATTTAAGAACGATGGTGAAGTGAGAATTGAGCGGACTGACTAAGTTTCGAAATTATAGCTTCTTGAAGTTCTGATATTAAGCAGATATTATATGTTATGTTCAATAATTCTATATTGTATACTCTTTAATATGTTTGTTATAACCGAATGGTTATTACTTATTATCGTCCAAGGGATCACGAGTTCAAACCCGAGTTTCGAAAAAAATGTTTTGCATTTTTTTCCCCTTTTACCTAAACAAGGGAAAAATAATTATGATCAACCATGTTCCATGAAATATTAAACTAACTCCGAGATTTGAGCGTTTAGATTATCTTTCCGGATTCGTTTCTGCTAAAGTAGAACAATTTTAACGATAAACTATAGCGCTTATATTTTCGAATAAAACCAGTAAATCAAAACAAAATAATTTAAAAATTATGAGTTTTTTTAAAAAAAAAAAAATAAACAATGAAAGTTATATACACATTTAGGCTGATGGATTGGTGGGTAGATCAAAACAAATATATTTTTTTATTAGTGTAATAAATAATAAACCTTCACAAACAAACCTATACAAGCCGGAGTTTTGACGTAGCTTCCGATTTTCCCGATTGGACTCTATTGGATAACCGATTGGATATATTTTTTCATATTAAACTCTATTATCATAGATTCATACAAATCCGATAGCCATATGAAATAAAAAAAATATAAAAAAAAACCGGTTGTAGTTAAAATAAATACGGACCTTCTTCAGAAGTTAATCATTAACACTTCTTAATAATCAATTATGATAAAAATAAAGAGTTAAATGCAATTTAAGCTGGTTCGTTTTTTCGTACATTTAGACTTATTAGTTGTGGTAAAATAAATAGACATCAAATATTGCCGTTTCTGTTTTGAAAAGTTACTTGACTTCGTATACTTATTTTTGTGTTTTGCGAAAAAAAAATTTTACATTTTTATGAGGGGACGATAAAAACAAAAAACATACTAGCAAATTGCAAATCATTATTTTTTTTATATATATACATAATATTGTAACAATTTTGAGATTATACAGAGTGATGTTTTTTTAACATCAACCGGCAATTATCTCAGAGGATTTTAAGTGAATTTAATTTATCGAGTCATTTAAGATTTATTTTAATACCAATTTTAATTTTTTACCGCCATTCCGTGTATCTTAAATAAGTGCATACTTTCGATTTTTAAAGAGAACCTGTCCCCACCCCTTTTGAATACAGATTTAGATAGAAGATATTTTTCCAGAAATTTTGATATGCGTAACACTAATATCAGATGTATCGTTTATCAGTTTAAAGTTTAGACCGGAGTAGCAGGGAAGTGGGTAGCAGGTAGGCAATTTACTACCCATCCCTACTCCTCAGGTTTTAAAATAAATCTCAAACGATTCCATAATGATTAGGAAAATCTAAGAAAATTGAATTCGCTCAAAAAAACTTTGAGACGATTGGTGGTACGTGATAAAAAAAAAAAAAAAAAACACCCTGTATACCGTTGCGACGGTTGCGTATCGCGATAATAAAGATACGGCTATACGGAATATCGATCGTCGCGCGAATAAATATGCGAGATAAATAATTCGCGTGCGATACATTATCAATTCGTGTGTAAAACACGCGTCTGTTTTTTTTTTTCTTTTCGTTTCGTTCTCTGTTTATGTAGTCCACGCGGCATAGGAAAAAAATAAAAAAAAACACATATAATAATAACACTACGCGTATACATGTATGTACACTGCAAGGCGCAATAATAATAACAATAAATAATAACATAACGATAGTGGATATTATGCGAAATGCACACAATTATTTATGAAATACCGTCTAAGTGTACTACGATATTATATTGTTATAATACGTCATTATTATATATATATTAATACGCATCTACGTCGGCCGTCGGTCGCCTGCTTACGGCCGCGGCGTTATTGCCGCGGTGCATTAGTGCAACACAATAACGAGCTTTTGCAGCCACGTCCCGACAATGTGGCCGCCATAAATTATAATATTATACGTTGCGTGCGCTAAAAAGTATGGCGCACATATACGCGTATAACGTACTTAGTATATTATTAGTAATTATATTGTCCTTTGTAATGTCGCGGATCGTGAGTATCCACGCCACGTCGCCGCGCGGATAAGTATGCATATGCTTGTGTGTATTTGAACAAAAGGCCCGAGCGATAGTGGCAATAATACTGATTAGACGAGCGACGCGTAAATTAACAAGACGGTTATTATAATGATTACAATATGATACGCAATTAAAACAGAATACGAGCAATAGGACTCCGTCATTGTTGTCGAGTTTGTTCCCGGCCGACTTGTCGCCGTTGCATTACATCGGTTTTAGTTTTACGACGACTGATCCAAAGCCGTTATCGTCTCCAGTGTTATATTACACTGTTTAGCCTGTATCGGGTATTTAAAATGCGGGTATCTCTAGCGAAAACATAAAACTGGAGCGTAATAATGCGGAGTCGGCATTGGTAGTCTTGTTTTTTTTTTTTTTTTTTGGCGTGGAATTTCGTCAGATTATGATAACGGCCGAAAAGAAGATGAGACTATATAGGAGTATCGCAAACTTACATGATGGAAAGGCCGATAAGTGTATGATTTCATTGTCATAAGCCCTGCAAATCGCGCTGCATAATGTGGCAAAAACTTACGTGCGTATGGTATCGACGAAGGGGAATAAACGGAAAAATAATCTACACTGCGATACGTTACGACAAAACGTGTAAACACGCATTTTAATATATATATGTGTGTATAAACAATAATTGGTTATAATAATATGTGTATTACAAAAATTATAATTTTCACAAATGTCCCAAGGTAATCGACTCGACGACACGTCCGGTAACAATAATCACACAATATTTTATAACATAAATACATGCATACATTGGTATAGGACCAATATTATAATACAGGTATAATATTTATGTACATTATGATCTATGTGTTTTCCCGATCACGCGATCACGCAGCGCCGGCGACCGTCCAGACTCGAGATAGTCCAATTAAAAAAAAAAAAATTGAATAAAAAAAATATTAAGTAGACTGAGTGTATTATATTATCGGCCGCGTACATCGTATACGAAATATTATTATTACGTGCGTGCGTTGTATTCATAAATCCTGCAGACGCAGGTATATAATGTGTACCTATACAGTTCCTTCCGCCCCCGCTGTTATAATATTCCATCTACTCTACCGGCGGCCACAATACTAATAATTATTATTGTTAAACCTCAAGTACATAGGTGCGGGTCGACAAACGATATTTTGATCGATACAATAACATAATATCACGTAGCTATAAAAACAAAATCCCTGCAGGCGGCAAGTAGCACCGAAAATAAGGACGTTGTATTCGCAGTTACATACTAGTATGCAATGTAAGTATAATTTCTGTATGAAATTCGCGAATTCGTGAACGTACCAAGAATGTTGTAAAATAGTTTTCCGCGGTCGAAGCGATTGGCTTTTTGAACGATTGAACCTGATTATCGTATTATGCTTCTGAAATCACAGTATTCGTTGCTTAAACTCACTGACGAGTGCACATCTAATCTATTAATTTTTTTTTTTTTTTTTTTTTTTTGCGAAAACAACACGGAATATAATGTAAGAATGCTATCCAACAATCGCATCAAAGTTGGTAATTATGAATTATTTATAGTTTACATCGGTCACGATAAATCATTTCCGAACGAAAAACTGTCGAATATTATGTTTTATGAAACTCAACACGAATTAACTTTACATCGATGATTAATATTTAATCCGACGATAACAATAATAGACTAAATCGAAAATAATCGAAACCGTTATCACGTACATATAATCGTTTTTCAACGTTATTTTCAAGTGTATTAAGAAAACCAGAAGACAAATTTCAAAAAATATCCTCCTCAATGCATCAAATATACACAATTTATTATAATAATCTCCTTTGAATTAGATGATCGGATCAAGATGTGGAAAAGTTGTTTATAACCACAAAAAAAAAAAAAAATCATCATAGAAAACTAAATACCTATAAAATTAATAAGTAAACTGCCTTGAGCTCTATTTTGTCAAATAATTCAATATTTTAATGTTCAGTTTACTTTACGGTTTATTAGTTTGTTTTTTCACTCTGTGCCACGCATAAATCGCTGTCGTGTCGTTGCTGTAATACCGTTTTCCGCAGCCAGTAAAAAAATTAAAACAACATTGTTTTACGTATTATAATATTATATATTATAAAGGTACCTAGCTAGTATAGTTACTCCCACACCGTACCCTTATTATATTATGTATAGTCGGGACTTTGATTGTATTCGCGTAGTTTTTTTTTTTTTTTCAGCGCGAATGTGAAAGCGAGTAGGGTGTTTCCGGTCTCGTATCGTGAATGACAATAATCTTTGTTTTAACAGAAGGGGCCGACGACAATAAAGCTTACACTACATGGAGAAAAATCGGACACGAACCCGCAAGGAACGTTTTTTTTTTTTTTTTTGTCTTTATAACAATTACGTATTGTCTATATTGTGTGTGTTGAACGTGTATTTTTCACTCCCGACTAAGTAGGTACCTATCGCCGCCGCCGCTGCCACCACTGCACAGAACATACAAAATTTAATTACCGAAATAATAGGCAAATTACGTATTATATACCAGTAGACCACGCGACGATACCGATAACGTTATTAGCTGACATTAATGCCGAACAAGTACTACCGGATATACCGACGATATTTTGTGATTTTCTCCCTGTCCGCTTATATTTACATCGTAAATTGGTTGAGCAGGTTTTACGAATTTTACGAACGATAACACCTACTCGTTGGTTCAAACCTGATAGTACTCCGAGGGAATCCGAGTGTGTCTGGGTGTACTGAGTATAAACCTAAAACTCATAGTCGATGAAAACCACGACGGGTTGCGGATTTACATGTTTTACCAATCGTGCCGAACTCGAATATGATAGTATACAAATATACGTTTCCCGTCCGTATATCACACTTAAAACAATAACAGGGTTTCTTTTTTCGCTTTTAAGTTTCTCAACATACGTTTAAAACATTCTGTATCCACGTTGTATCCGTCCGTTACCAGTTACCATAACACAGTTGCGGTCGTTAAGAAGAAGATATCTCGTATATTATTCGTACTAACATTTTTGTCGTTATTATTAATTAAAATATGAATATTTAAAAAAACTGATACGGTTGATGAGTGTGCAATTATTTCGGGAGGAAAATCGCAAAGAATATATTGAGTAATTTGATTTCTATCCGTACAGCTAAGTGAGATTTCTGGTAGAAAAGTTGTTTACTGACAGAAAGCAAAAAAAAAAAAAAAATGCACACGTCATAGTAAAATCAATAGGTGCCAAAATGAAATTGTACGTTAAGAATTTAAAAAAAATTCTATCAACCAGTTATAAATTAAGATATTGAATTCATTTAGGTTTCTATACATTATAAGCATACATCATAAGTGGCTAAATAATTTCAAAATTATGTATGAATTACCTACATTTGATTGTTTAATTAATTTAAGTTTAGAAACCGGGAATTTTGTACGCTCGCGGAGAAGTATTTCTCTAACTTATTTTTTAGATATTTTTCTCATATTTTGTTTCTGTTTCGCCAATACGATCATATTTTCAAGAGCGAGACAGAATATTGTTCATCATAACTATATTCAATAAAGTAGAATCGTTAAAGTTCGGTCGAGAAACAAGGCTAAAAAGCATCAAAATATTAATGGCACGTATTTCCTAATGTTCATAGTAAAAATTTGAGAATCACTTATCTCAAATGATGAAAAACTCAGCGTGCAAATAAATTAGTTTTGATCTTTATTTTTAGTCTGGCACCTTGACATTTTTTTTAATTAAGAACAATTTTTGCAAAATACCAAGATAGTTGGACGTAACAGTATAGAAAAAACAGGATATGCACTGAGCAGTTCTAAAATGTTCTAAGCGTAGGCATTTCCATATAGTGCTCCTATTCTAAATATAAAATATTCAAAATTCATACTTCGAAAAAAATGTATCGTTCTTGGCTCTTTATACGTATTTAACTTCTGTTTCGCGTTTAACTGATAAGAACTATACTTAACAATAACAAGAATATAAATTTAATTAAAAAAGAAAATTATACCGAGCCCAATAAATTCACAAACGATTTTTAATATTTCACTTATAATGCGTAATTTAATAGATATTCATACCAATTAATGAATATCACTGAAATTATAAAACAATTTGAAAAAAAAAAAAAATTAATAACTGACATACAATTATAATTTGTTTAAAACGCCGGTAAATATAATAAAATGGATGGGTAATATTATTTATACATTTCTATAAATATTCGAATAAAAAAAAACTGCTCGGTACGCGAACTGCATATAATATATTTAGATGAACAACGATAGACGATTAGACCGCCCGATTCTTGTAGGTCATTTGTGTAGGTAATTATTTATTAGCATAATATAATATTATTTTCAAACTAAACATTTTCTATAGATTTTTTTACACGTCCACGTCACAGCTATCGAACGAAATGTTATAAAAACGTTTTTTTATAATTTTATTTTCCCACGCATCCAGTGTGTGTGTGCAACGTTTTACATATCGTAACTTGCTCAACCCGGGACCCGATACGACAGGTAATATGAATTATTGAATTAAAATAATTATGCAACGAAACGTATTTGTCATCAGGCTTTTTTTATATGAAGGGTGATAATAATGAATTTTCGAAAATATTATAGTATAGGTATGATTTTCCAACTATAACAAATTCGTTGATTGTTTAGGATCGATTATTTTCAATATTCAGTGTCGCATGATTTGAAATATATATATATATGTCTACTGTATTGTTAATCAAAAACAGGACGTAATTCGCTGCATTGTTCGGCCACGTTTATAAGTACGTAATTTAATATTGTGTATATATTGAAAGCAACGATAAATTATTGTAATGAAACAATTAACAAAATAATAACAAATAACAAAATAATTGTATGTACGTACATCTGTACGCCGCGGTAAATCATTTCCGACGAAATACGATTCTGAGCGAATTTCGGTTAAACATGTTTTGAAATGCCTCGTGGTTTTTAGAATTCCCATTAAAATTGGAATTTTAAACGCTTAAAAATACCTAATACATTAGACTCTACTTTAAACTTTAAATTCGTGCTACTAAGTAAAAATTATCGTGTACGTCACGTAAAATTTCCAAGCATTCACGCTCGATAAAACAACTGCATCTGCGAAAAATAAAATAATAACTAAAAAAAAAAAAAACCCCCCGTGAAAATGTCAAAAAGCCATAAATAACCTCAAATATAGCCAGAATGGTTGAAAATTGTACCACTTAAACACTATACCTACTCGGTTAAAATGGTCTTGGGGATATTTTTTCACCGAATTACAAAAAAAAAAAAACAACAAAATCTAAAATAATGAACACGTTGTTTTCCGTGAACGTTACCGTTTTTCCTAAACTTGTCCCGATTTTTTTTAAAGTTGAACAACGAGGCAAGTCTAAAATGACTTCTTGACAGTTTCGAGTGAAGCATTCAATTGCTATATAATTTGGTGCAACAATAATGCATGTCCTTCTAATAGACACGGAAAAAAATACAGCCATCAGGAATTGTCTGGTTCGACTGGATTCTGAGCAAAATGGAGACAATAGTTAAAAAAAAAAAATAAAACAAAGATTAAAGGAATCGATAACTTGCGCTCGGAATATAAAAAAAAAATTCTACTACGGTGTTCTTTTCCGCGAGACGAACGATTCTGTGTAGCCGCCAGTAACACTGCTGCACATAAATATAATATTATATAGTAAGGATTCCATTTGAATACCTACCGGCCAAGTCGTAAAGTTATTTTTAAATGCAAATTACCCGGGCCCGTATTATGCGGAATATATTGTATATCACGTCAAATTATGCGCGATAAAAAAAAATGTATATACAAACAAATTTGTGACTTTTATTATCGACAAACGTTTAAATAAAGTTTCGTAATTTACGCCGATCCGTTTTATAATGTTTTAAATTATACTATTATACTCGACGTGAATATTAAAATGTCAACGACTATTTACACGGCCAATTTAAATTCGTGTTTAATTATACATGTACGCCGCGGCGGCGTTTAATTTACAGCGGCGACTTAGACGCAAATGATCGCGAAATAATTGCGTTTTCTTGGATTTATCGCTACACTCAACGTTGTAACGCGCGTTTAATTTCTAAACTGCAGCGGACCATAAAATAAAAAGATACTTTTTATTACACATTAATACCATATTATGCTGCGGGTGATCTGAAAAACCTACGCGCGTACTGTAAACGGATGCCACACGCGTTGTCGCGATTATAATGTTATCTATTGCATTAATATTATAGATAAAAATCAACTAAAAGATAACCTATATAGATAACGGGATATTAAATTATATTTTATCGAGTGAAAATCAACATATTTTGGAATTGTTTTTATCTTGTAAATTGTTTTTAGTAAAAACATAGATTAGAACTCTGATGCTACACGATGTTCTGCATGTTTATTTTCAAATTACGAACTGGACCGACAAAAACAAACGAAGAACAGAACCGAACCGGTTCTTTTTTATCTATTAAAGGGCTCGTTAACATTTTTCCAAAATTTCAAAAAAATTATTTTCAGCATTTCAATGACCACTTTAAAGAAAGGCTTTTTCTAATAAACTTCTGTGCGTTACCCGTTTAGGGAAAAGGGTATCGGCGGGAATCGGGAAAACTCATTGTCGACATGATATTTTCTATTTAATCATTTTTTTTTTTTAAACTGGTAAATAACAACATTATACATGCCATATTGAAGTCAGATTTTTAGTTTGATTTCAAATAATGATATACAAAGCTTTCGGTTCAATGTGATTTTTAGGAAGTCTTTCTAACAAAAAAATATTCATCGAAATTGGATCAATCTACGAGGCATGCGAGTATTTCCCGTTGGACATGATTTGAGCCAAAAAAACGCGCTGGCACCGTGCCTTTTAAAAGTCTAGAAAAAAAAAAAATAAATAATAACTGAACCATTTTTATAAATATAAAATTGTAAGACTGGACGATACTGGAACGGTAACAAATTTTCCAAAAAAATGTATGGAACAAAAAACATATACACGAGTATTTCGAGAAATAATAAAATTGACGAATGTCAAAAAATAATATTCAATGCAGGAGTGTATTTAAAGGGAGGGGGCTAGGAAGAGCTAAGCCCCCTCCCAATGGACTATTTTCTATTCGTAGTGTATCGCCTATATTACGTTTGTATTATATTATTAGGTAATAGGTAAATACTATCGTGTATTAGATATAAATAACAAAACCTATGTGGAAAGTTGTATTCATTTTTATTTTAAGTGTTTTACAATATTAAATTAAAAATCTCATCACATCAAACATGCGAGTTATTTGAATAAACCATATTACCTTTTTATCTACTTCGACGATTAGTATTAATTAGCGTATATTTCTCCAGAATAAATAGTCGGATGAAAATTTTCTAATAAACAGTCGAATGGTAACAGTCAAAGTTACAATGATGTTACTGATATTCTTAATAATGATAAATATGAACCAGTTGTATCAAATGATCATAATGTTCAGTATGAATAGCAGATAAAGATGAACAACGACACCGACCTTTACTTAATAATAATTATCAACATATTATTTCATTATTAATAATTTAATTAGAAATAAGTATCGTTTTATATTATCGTTATATTTAGTAATTTATGTTATGAAATATTTCTCGGCTCTTTAGCGCCCCGCCCCCCTGTATTACACCTTTAAATACGCCTTTGATCGAATGTACTTATAGGAAATTATATTTAATACAAATGACTGTTGCAAATGTATATATGCGACGTTTTTTTGTGACATCTGTTACCGTTTCGTGTAATCGGATCAACATTTCATAGATGAACTGGATCAAACGTTTCAGAAATAGAAATCTGACGGAACCGCGCCGGACCGCGCAGAGCACTAATTTATAGATAATAAATAAATACCCGCCGGGTATTATATTCGTGAATTATAAAATCATCATTCCTAAAAAGTTTTATTTTTCATCACAGTATACTCAACCTTGATAATATACTATTGAATTAGGTACAAAGCTCACAAAATAGACGATTTTTAGACTCCAACAACTCTGTTCATTATTGAAACTACAAGAAATATCGATATTTGAAGTATGGAGGTCGAGACAAATTTTGCACGTACATATTACATGTGTAGTTTTAACGAAATATATTTTGAAAAAATGAAAATTTATCATCTCGACGTATGCAAAACAATACCCTCTTGACGATCGCAAATTTGTTCTAGACAAAATCCATTAAATTGTTTGATTGTAATATTATGCACGGAGCTCGGATAAAAGGTCTCGAGTATACAATCGATACAATTTTTAATTTTAGTCCATTCAAATTAAAATTCAATTTAAACGTATTGGTACATTTTTTTGCGTATATGAAAAAGTATACAACTTCTAAATCGCAATTTTTCAACTTAATTTTTCAGCTCCGAAGATTTATTCGTACAAACTATATCGACAATATCGTTGATAAAAAATATTATTGTTATAGTTCAAGTATTCTCGTATAGTACCCGCATTTGATATTTATAAGAAATCTCGAGATTTTGAAATGATAATACTAATAAATGAAATAAATAAATACGTTTGTATACGGTTTATCGATCGTAATAAAGTAATTTAAAACAGAATAGGTATGTGTAATATTATTGTATTACCTAGAAAATTTAAATTATTTCAAATTGTTTTTCATGTCGCGGTTTATACAAATTCGGTTAGGTAATATTATAAAAGTCACAGTCGGAATTTGTCATAATGTCGTTTATTAAATAACAATAATAACAAAAAAAAAAAGTACGTTATAAATTGTTTTTTTTTTTTTGCCATAATCATATTATGTGTTGTAAAAGTTTAATTTTTTTTTTTTTTATAACTCCAATGGATTAAAACGTATATATTTCATGTCTAAAAGTCCGTCGAAAATAATTTATAATAAAAATAATAATGTGAAATATATTTCTCTGAGCATATTATAGGGGGTAGTGCTGAGGGTAGGTAGCTATAGGTACGAGTTTGAAATTAAATTGTAACATTGTTACAAAATAACTTTTTTTTTTTTTTTTTTACTGAAGTGAATAATATGTTTATTATAAATTATTACTGTAATATAATATATATATATATGCATGAAATATAGCACAATAATCCACTAATATATTTTTTGCATATTCTGCACATAATAAAACACAACATTTAAGTCGGTATCCGGCTTAATAAATTTACAACTCGACTGAAAATCTAAGTACCTAATTCCGACCAGAAAATATATATCATCCCTCGAAAAGACGTTGCGAGGAATGCAATACCAGAAAAACGTAAAAAAAAAAAAATAATAATAGAAACGAACCGTAAAACGGAATATTTGTTAACAATATTGGTAGTCAACGCAATCTTTTAAAACCACGTGAACTTGTAAATGTTTTATTTACAAACGCTTTGAATCAATAATCATTTTACTGTTGTCGCTTTGAACAATTTAACCACGGAACAAATTCATAAACTCATGTCAATAAATTCTGGTCGGTAAATTTTGAAATTTCACTCAGATTTTTGTTCAACTGTGTGGAATGAGGGTGTTCGCAACGGCACCAATATAGTCCTAATAATATTTTATGCATCTGCCATAGTTACAAGTGCACTTAAAATATTTGGACAAGCAGAAAGAAAGGAAATAAAAATGAAACACAAAAGTCTACAGAGCCTCACAAATGTAATATTATATATTTATAATACAATATAATATGTACACTACTCTGCGGGACAAGGTACCTAAACAATTTTACCGGATGCAGACAAACTACATTGTGTATATAAATTTTTACGAACAAAAAGAAAGAAAGAAAAAAAAAAAAAATGGCGGGAATGAAAAATATATTTTGTTTTTATAAATTCATCTAGTATACCGTGTATAGCAGATTTCGGGTTTCGTTCCGGCGGCCATACTACGGAATAGCAAATTATACTATTAATTTATTTAACTGCGTAACTTTATACAATAAAGATGAGATATGGCGGGGATATTAAAACTACCTATAGGTATATTATAATACAATCGTAATAGTCGCATAATAATATTACGATAAGATTTACGAGTTTTACGCGTTCAAATTATTGTGATTTGTCGACACTGCGAAAATGTAAAGTACCTAGTACATATATCATATAGACATAATATACTATACGACCCTGTTACGTTGGAAAGTTTTGAACAAATATTTAATTTTTCTAAATTTTTAATTCACTCCGGCGGGGTGTTTACAAGGCGTACTAGTATTATTACTTTCCCGGGATGAAATGAGGGGGCATTTTAGTTTTCCATTAATTTTTACAAGGGGCAGACAAAAATGCTCGATTCGTTGCGTACAATTTGTTTATAGATTTAATCGACAATACACTAATTTAATATATGTTGATAAATAAAATCTGAGAACGTGATTCATGCCATTTATAAGCTATTTTTTGGGGGAGTTGGAAAAGTATACAGAATATAGGTTAATTTTATTTGCATATATTTAAGAATACATTTTTGCAATCAAAACAAAACAAAATTGATTAAAGTTTTATTGGTAATGTTATTTTCCCTTGTAGCTAAATTAGCTAGGCAATCCAGTAACGAAAAAAAATAATTAAAACCGATTTATCGTCAACCGTCATTTTATTGTTAGGTGTTTTTAATTTTTTTTAGAAAACTGATGGAAATCTAGACAGTTTAATCAAATAAAGCACCACCGTGAAAAATTTGTCAAAATATAATGTAATCAGTTCTAATCTTTACTAACCAAAAAAGAGTTTTCCGAGAATGAACAAAAAAAGTATCTAATTTCAAAAGATTATTCTAATGATTGGTACCTTAATCAACTTGGACTCTTTGGATGCCGATTACTCATCTTTAGATAAGTAACATTAAATAAATAAATAACATTCTTTCGGCGATAAATGCAAATAAAAAAAGAGCTGATACTGGGGACGGGAGTGGCTATTGTTGTAGCGGAGAAATTGGGAAGGTAGAATACTTAAGGTTATTTCATTTATATTTATAAACAACGATAATCCATTGCTTGACGAAACGATTCCGAGCGCGATTTGGTAATACATAATTTGAAGTCGTTCGATGATTTTAAAAATTTTAATACAAGTTTCAAGTCTCTACGTGTATTTATAACCGAATTACAGCAAAAAAAAAACACCCAAAATTTTAAATTCTTTAAAAGCTCAAAAGTGGCTCAAAACTTTTGGAAATGAAATCGTAAAAAATAAATCAAAAAGACAACAACAAAGGTATTTTTTAATTTTTTCGATTAAATAATTTGTTCTGGTAGAACAAATTCAAGTAATTCAAATACAAGTTTTGTTTGTTCCGTGTTTTTATAAAATAATAAAATCGTAAAATTGTAAGTTTTCCCGCGTTTTTTTTCCACTTAAGTGCTTTTTTTAACAAAAGGCGTCAGAAATAAAAATATTACTTCTTTAAAGTACTATCTAAACAACTTGAGGTTTTAGAAAAGTTGCTACGCGTAAACATCGGAGCAAGTTTACTAGGAAAAAAATGTGTCCACAGACTAGAAAAAAAAAGAAATAAACATCTTAGTAAAGCCAGTAGCTCACTCGCTACGCTCGCAATCTATAATCGGTTTCTAAACATTAACCGTTGTTTTAAAAATTCTTTTACAAACTTGACGAAGTTTCTAATCAACTACTTGGATTCAACTATAACAGTGTATTGTACCATGGACTACGATATAGTTCGTGATAATACGTGTATACACATATTACGAATATTTTAATGTCAATACCTTTAATGTCAAATGTTCATATATTTCAAAAGTAAATTGATTAGCGATATTTTTAAAGTTAGGATAGAAAAAAAAAGGCGCTTCAAAATTAGTACAAGTGGGGACGACGAACGGAAACGAACGTTCCTTTTTAAAACACGTATTATTTATTAATAATAAGTATGTATGCACAATATTTGTATAATTGACAATCATAATAATATCTTATGTATAAAAATCACTCGTACGATGAGTTTACGTGCTTTGTACTCTGAAATTACTCAACCGATTTTGATAAGATAATGCACAATGTGTGTGATTTGGTCCAAATTAAAATATAGGATTAATGACCTAGAAAAGGATGAGAGGTTCATAGGTATGTTTGGTATGATAATTAAATTATAATTGCTGAACTATGGATTACCATAGAAGCACGAATGTAATGAAAAAAATTGAAAACAAGCAAATTTAAAATAAACAGAAATAAAAATGCCATAACAACTATAACGACTTAAAATAAAGAGTCTGTCTGACTATCTGCCGGTCTCCATTATTGGCTTAAAATAAGACGCGCCAATTCGATAACATGGATACAAAAAAAAAAAAAAAACACAAAAAACTTTGCGTTGTATTTGGTGGGTAAGTGAAAATCGAAAACTCGTCAAACGTCATTTTCGAATCTTCGTGTTTTTCGGTACCGCGACCACACTGCACAACTGCAGTACAATTATGCTCTCACACACAATTTTAGCGCTATTCCAGTAGACATTATACAGTTCAACCCCTGTGCTGCGCTGGTATTTATGATAACACGGATGAAAAAAATCTATGACACACTGGAACACATTTGGTTCGCCACTGAACCGCTTTTCGTCTATTCGTACTGATACTGGCCAAGCAAAACGGGAATAAAGGTAAAAATAATGGAAAACTGGCGCACGGTCGACGCCGAGCGCGGGACGGCTAGTGCTGAAAAATACAGTGTAAGTGTATTGCACAAGTACGTACTTACGATTATATTTCCGCGCAGATCGGAAATGATGGGCTTAATACACAAAAGTATTAACGATGAGAACACAATAAGCGCGTTAAGTGAATACACTTCGAATCGTCGACGGTTGAGCGCACGAGACCTCGAGGTGTCGCATGCCGACAGATAGTATTAAAGAAATGTTATTGAGGAAAATATACGAGCCATTTTAAATGCCTATTTAATTGTTTCGCCATGATGTGACGTATACGTATATCGTTGACAAAGCATCACTATCAACTGAACTCCGTTCAGTATCGTTTTTAGTCAGCAATGGTTTATTGTTGCTTACAGATACATATTGATTTCTCGCCCATATCCTATCGGGCGCGGATTCGGTTGGTAATCGGAGCGGACGGCCGCCTCCCCCCCACCATCCGTAGACTGTGTTTTACTAGTGAAAAAATTCATGGTAAATAGAACCGAAACGAATTCTGAACTATTTATGTAATCATTAAAATATTACATGCATCCACTGATGAAGTGTATAGACATTCCGAGCTATTCTTGGGATTGGCGATAACGATGGACGACGCGATAGCAATGCCACGGTGCGGCGGTTGTGAAACGGATGAACGATAACCGGCAATGACAAATAAAATACATATTCTAATAAAAGTTTTGGGAGATTCGTAGCGATAGTGATATTGTTCTGTGTTTGCGAAGGAACGGCCACTCGTGACTGGATAACAAATAGCAAATAGCATACGGATAACAAATCGGTTATGAACGTCGTAGCGTCGTGTTTGTTTCTTAAATATTTTGTCGCACTCCCGTAATTTGTACAGTCCCGACTATTTATTTATTTATTTATTTAGTCATCGGTCATTTATTGAGTCCAAAAATAATTTTTTAATCGAGCATACGCTTGCATTACATTTTAATAATATTACCACGTCAAAAAGAAGCGCGGATTTCATGTTAAATCATTAAAAACAAAATAAAAGTGACCTAAATAAGAATAATCAAAAACACGTAGCGGATGAATCAAGTCACCAATCGTCATCAAATAGTAAGTCTGTATTACTGATGTTGACAATAGTGCTGTCGCAAATGCTTTTGATAGTGTGGAACTGCTACCACGTGAATTTACCCGAAAATTAAATTTCGTTCATGATGTTTTAAGATGTGTTTTAGACGTAGGTCTTGTTTTAAAATCAAAAACAGTTATTTCTGATTTTATACAAAAAGAACTACTCTAGAAAACCATTGGAAACCTTTTGGAATCATTGTTATGACTATCCTTTTTCTATACACAAAATAAATGGTTATATTGAAAAAAGTTGTGTGAAAAGGGAACATTTAAATAAATAATTTTGGCTTGTATTATCAAAATTAAATGGAAGTTTATTTTGTATTTACTGTGCAATTTTTAATCACACGAAAACAGGCACTGGGTCAAACAACGTAATGTCCTTGAAACGTCTTGTATCTGAACCATTAATACAATTTGTGAAATAGCTTGGAAACTATGGGTACCTCGGAACACATAATAAAAATATTTATCATAAGAACGCCGTTCAAGATGGAAAAGTATTCTTAATAAATTATTATAACATTCAAAATGAAGTAATTAATAAACGTAATACTGCACATCTGCGTGTCAACAACATGTTCTTGAAAATAGGGCTAGATTGAAACCTATTATTTAAACCTTTGCATTTATTGGTAAACAGAATATAGCTATTCGAGGACACCGTGATGATGGTAGTTTATTTGACGATTCCGATAATCTGTTGGAAAATAAAGACGATTTTAGAGAATCGTTAAATTTCAGAATATCAACTGGAGACGAAACTTTAAAAAATCGTCTTTTAACTACTCAATTTAGAGTAACAATTATAAGTAAAACAACACAAAATGAAATTATATTTATTATAGGAAATTTAATTTTGAAAAATGTTTTAGACAGAGTGAAACGATCTAAGTGTGTAACGCTGTAAGCGTTATTTTCGATGAAACAACCGACTTGTCTAAAATTTCTCAACTAGTTATAGTCATTCGGTATGCTTATATCTTGCCTGAGATGACTTAATAAAATAAACAGACTCGGCCCAATGGCCTATGCTGTCAAAGGCCTATTTACTAATAAAAAAAATAAACGGAGATTTGAAAGGCTTTTGAACTATGTTATTCAAAAATGCGGATAATCCATAACGACAGATAGACTTGCTTGAAGCGGCGAAAGGTCTTTAAGGCGTTTTAGCCCAGAAAAAAAAAAAAATAAGGAGAATTCTGTTTAATAATGATATAATAAAATCAAATAATACGGTGCTTCCATTATTAATGGTTCGGATTCAGCGATGCAATAAATAAAACATACGTGTATATATTATATATACAAGAGAAACGCATTCTTATTATACATTAACAGTGGCGATTACGAAGAGAAAATTACATTATTATTGATAACAGTTGTGATATTAACAATAATATTATTATATTGGTTGTATTACTTCTTGGTTGCGTGTTACAACAATATAGGTACTTCTTTATTTCAATATCGGGCGTTTCGTTCAGTTAGTAAATATACTCGGACTGTACACTGTACAGTGTACAGCATAACAATACGCCCTCCATTATAGCACCGGCTGCATTTGGGCCAAATATTGACTATAGTGCATAATAGTAATATTATGCGTTGGGGGGAAATTTTCAATACCCAATTTATAGTACTATACAGCATTTCCAAAATGGCGAAACTCAATAAACTTATTAGAATGACAAAATAAACAAAATGTATATTATGCAATATGTATACGGTTTAGCCTTCCACGGACTAATATGCAGAGTATATCTACAGGATTTGACGATTTCCCATACAATTGTTAAATCCTACAGACACATCCTATATTATAAATAAATATTAAAAAAAAAAAAATAGTACTTTATATCGTGGTTCATATAGAAATTTGATTCTAACGATGAAATAAATGCCAATTTCTGAACATTTTAATTTAATAATATTAATATGCATTACAAAACTGAAAACTATCAGTATATTATACGCGAGAATTCTAGAAGAAGGATGACTAATAACAATTTGTTTAATAAAACTTTATATAGGCTAAAAACGAGAAAAAAAAATTATGATATCATTGTACCTTTTTAGTTCGAAATGAAATGAAAAGTTATTCGGTTTTCTTTATTTCGCGTATTCGCCTACTATAGCTACTTTAAAAAAGTAACAATTTATATTTTATCCACGCTACAAAAATCCATCGTATAATAGAAAGAAAAAAAAAAATAGAAAAATAAAATACATCAATTGAAAACGGCGCAAGATGTTTTTCAATAGAGTTGTAAAAAATATATATATATATATATTCTATTTGAACCATGTGACCTACCTACATCACATTCATTGCGTACCTCTACCTATATCTGTGTATATGCAGTATACACTCAAATTGAATTTACATTTTAAATTAGGTACCTACTTCGAGTTTAAAAATTGTGTATTTGTGTGTGTGTGTGTGTGAATGTCTGAACAAATAACATCCTGGAGTAAAGTTCCCAGTATATTCCGAGTGGTTCAATGCTGACACAGGACTTAACTTGTTTAAAGAATTCCACGTTTCTATAATATTATTGTATACTATCAACTTTTGCCTCAACAACAATGAGTTTTTTTTAGCGTGTTTTTATTATTATTAATAATTAATATTATTTGTTTGTTTTATTTTATCATTTGTCCGACGTCACACACAATAACTGTGCAATTAATACATATTTGAATTTTCAAGACTAATATTTAGGTAATTTATATTATATTTTTTTTTTAAAAAAAAGTTGAGATACATCCATAATATTCTACAATAAAACAATTATTTAAAACAAATATTGATTACATGATATTGTATCGCGTATAATACATTATATAAATAATAAAACATTAAAATGTAATGTATAGCTAAATTGTTCGGAATTAAACAATTTTAGTTAAGCACAATAAAGTTATGCAACAGTAACATAGAATGTGTGATCAGGTTACAAGAAGAACTTTCCGGTTTGTTTGAAACTAATAAAAGACCAAAACAGGGTGATACATTATCGCATATTTTTTAGATACTGTGTCGAGCAAAGAAGCTTACTGTTTTACAAAGATTTTAATTTATTTATTTAATTTTTTTTTTTTTATCTGTGCGCAACTTTTCCACTAGAAATCTTGCTCTGATTTACAATAATAACATTTTTTATGAAAGGAAATTTAACGGGGGAAGTACTTTAGGGCGATAAGTTTTTTTTCTCAGAAGTTTTCTTATATAATAGATAAACCGGAAAAAAGCAAAAAAAAAAAAAAAAAACAGAAGAACGGGAAAATAGGTACTTATAATATGAAACAAATATTATTAAAGAAAATATTTAATGCATATGTAATAATTTTACCATAATATGCATATTGTATATTGTTGACAAAGCAACACTATCAACTGAACTCCGTTCAGAATTGTTTTTTTTTAAATTTAACATTGAAAAGTGTGATAAGGATAATGTTAAAACAATACAGAATTGAATTATAGTAAATATAAATCATATTCTATTGGTATATCTAGCTTAATAGGTTTAGCAGATATTATGTATGGTTATCGGTAAACGAGGAAAAAACTAAATATAGGTAAGGCGGGTGAAACAAGTCAGACATGGAAGTTGATGGAATATCCTCTCAACACTGAGGTCAATATAAATAACAGGAACTTTGTGTACAACAAAATTAACCTCCACTTTATTGCTGGAAATTGATATTACTTTGCCACGTCACGTTTGTTTAAGTCAAATCTATTGTCAAATGGAAAGCCGAAAATAGTATTGTTAAAACAGCAGGTACGCAACATAAATAATAACATACCACGTGATCGACCGAAATAACGGTAGTTAAGCGTGTTCAGTTAAAAAAGAAACAAAGGATCTAAGACCAGAGTGGAAGGAAAGATTGAAAGAAATTGGTGTTATCTGCAAAGAGCTTAGATAGTCTGTAAAAGCTAAACATTTTAACGTTATAATAATATTATTATAATAACAAATTTACCTTATATGGTAGGTATAAAAATAAAATTACTAATAGGGACTAATTTATAATGTAATATGGTATAACAATATTATATGAAATTACTTTCCGTCAAATTCAATATCGATCTATATTTTTACATTTTCAAATACATCAGCGTTTTAAATAACAAATATAAATTAATGTTTACACGGCGATTCCCGTACCAACCAAATGTATAAAAACTGTGTATCTCGTTACTGCATGCAGTGTGTTAAAAAAATATTTACATAATGTTTCGACTGGAAATGTGTTATTTTAAAATCCCCGATATTCATAAATAAATAAATACCGCATCATATTCATCTATGTGATACTTTATGTTACCGGTTAAGTAAAACACTCTGCGCAAAAACGATTTCGTTTCATATAGTAAAATTCGGTGTTTTTTTTTTTCGTATACGTGTAACTAAAGGAAACTAGAAATCAATAGGAAAAAAATATTAACATTAAAAATTTAAAATTTAAATGCGTATAAAAATCTGGCTTTGATGTATTGTCGAACTCCCTGCGTCTGTCCGCCTATATCATGTTCTGATTTTCAGGTTTCTGCCGCGTGCCATAATAGCTTTGGCTGTACATCCCGAGCATACGCTCGCACCCATACAAAAACTGCACTACTTTTTACAATATTTTATTTTATATGAATAAATATAATATGTTTCGTATACACACCGTGAATTATTGGCTTCGTTTAGTTTGTTTATTATAGCACAGTATTAGCTGTATTCGTATACACATAAAAAGTGTTACGCGTTATTTGCGGAAATGTATTTTGAAAATTATTACGATAAGCTGCTTAAATCGTTGAACCCTGCAGTAGGGTAAATATATACTTAAGCGTCCTTCGTCAACACTGTAGTCTCTATGTTTAAACTTCCTCGTAGTAAAGGTTTAGTTTAGATATTTCGATTATACATGACATGTTTAATACGGTAATAATATTACAATAATAGAAATTCAATTACGAAGGATCGGTAGTGGCAAGTAAATTACATAAATCAACAATATTAAGATTTGGTATTGGCGATAATTAAAATCTCCATAATCATTAAGTACTTCTTAAGTAATACCATTGAAATATGATTTTAAAACTGCATAGTTAAAGTAAGCTGTATGGTAAAGGCACAAGCGGTTTGAACTCGGCAGCCATATTAAACTAAAATGACAAATTATATTGAATAACCCATGGAAAAATTGTTATTTCTACAAGTTGTTTGTTGATACAAAAATATAAACAAACGTTTCCCGGGTTAATTATTCAAATTTTCCCTGTCCGTAATGTTAGCATCTAATTTATACATCTTCAAATACGACCAGTGTTTTTATTAAGAAAACTCTCTGTATTTTTTTTTTTTTTTTTATAGCGATGTTTAAATTATCACAATATTGCAGTGTGTTTGAAATCCAAACTCATTTCTTTAAAACAATAATGATAATAATAATTATGACAACAATAATTTATTTCTGTACGGGAAAACTGCTATTAAGTTTTCACCAGCGAATGTACACCGCGGTAAAGTTTGCATTATTTTCTTTCTCCTACATATAGTTGATATTTCTACACGACGTGATGGTTGCCGATAACTTTTTCCCCCAACGCAAGATGCTGATGGTACACGCGGTGAACCCATGGGAAATAAAAACCAGATGAATGAGAATGTGTCGAAATCCACTATGCACACGCGTACGTGACCTCCTTTACTACCCAGAAAGCTTCCGATATAATATACTGGAAGTTAACGTGCGAAAGTATAACCCGAACAGATGAGAAGAGCAAACTTTATAATAATATAGACTCGGAAGTTTAAATTAATCGCGCATCGGATTCGACTACTTTTATAATACACAAAACCCATACATTTATAAACTAAACAATCAAATTGATAAATCGTGGTTGCAATAATAATATTATAGGTTTTATGTATATACGTCATGTACGTAAACATTTATAATTATTAATTATTATTTATCACACTAATAACTTGCGATATTTGAGCGAAAAAATGAAAAAAAATACAGTTGCAATATTGAAAGTAAGATGAAAATAAGAGGAAAATGCACTAGACACGTGTGATAAGTGCAAGAACATAAAGTAATCCGAGTAGTAGTAAAACGGAACCTGAAAATAAAGAGACCGTTAAAATGTCCAATACAGTGACGGATGGACAGGTTACAGAAGCCGAACCTAAACTTGCTTCGAATTCGTGAAGAAATGGTGGTTCGTAGAAATAGATGAGATAGACGAAGAAAAAGGTACTATAATTAGTGCTGAGTTTACATGACTTTTTTTCCGATATCCTGGTATTTCTTATTGATATAATCAATATCCGATATTTAAAATTGAAACCTTGAGTCGATGTTGAAATTCACGGATACATCGGTTGAAATCGGTTTTAAGTTAGAAACGTTTTTTACTTATTCTCAAGAAATTAGACGTTGTTTCTCTAAAAATATTGACTTAAAAAAAAAATTCGATTTTTCTTTATCGACTAGTGCCGATACTCACCGATAATAATAAAAAACTACTCCTATAATTTATGAAATTTCAATTGATCGCCCGTGAAAAATTAATTTTATGTTCTATATAGAAATAGTATTATACAGTATTGACGTATTAACTGCCACTTGGTATAAATAAATAAATAAAAATAAAATATTACTGTAAACCGTCATGAGACAAATATCCAATACCCGTAAAAGTTAAAACGACTGCTGGCTGTAAAAATTATCGTTACCGACATATATATATATATATATATATATAAAACTCACTTTTGAGAAAACAGATTTTTATTTGACATATATTTTTGTTTTTTTGAGCTACCTAATTATACATTATTTGTTCGGGAAACGAACACGGAAAAATGCCAAATAAATTTAAAAAAACAAAAAAAGGGCGGTCATACTTCGCACGTAGGAGCAGCCACTGTCGTAGATGGGAAGTTGGAAAGGTAGGATACAGACGGAAATTTAATGTATATCTGAAAGCAACGATAAACCATCGCTAACGAATGAGCGATTCTGACCGGAGTGATAGTGTTGCTTCGTTAATATATGGTATATGCCATATTATGGTAAAACTATTACAGAAATGTTTGTTTCTGTGACAATGATGCTTGTTTATAAAGATTAAAATAGTAAAAACTTAATAATAACAAAAAAAAAATAAAAACGGTTTCTAATAACAACCTTATTTTTAATTTTTCAATCTTTTTTAACCTAAGGTTTTTCTGATTATCTCAGATAATAATGAGAATTTCGAAAAATGACACCATAAAAGTACCACCCAGAGAATATTACCTTTCAGAAAAAGTGTTCACATAAAAAAAAAATAATAATAACAAACATCATTGTAAATCCAGTACATTCCTCGTCTCACTCAGAATCTAAAACATTACTGTTTCCATTATCAACCGTATAACATATAGATCCACCTGCGTAGTAAATTACTGAAAACATTACAGATTGTATATTTAAGCAGAGATTAAACGAAAAGAAGATTAAGCGTAAATTGTTATGAATATTAATAATAATTACGTACAGCAAAACGTTTGGCTAAAACTCAGGAAGAAACGGCTTAAGAATAATTAGTTACGTCCCGTTATTTCAAGTGTACAACGATGCTTAAAATCTTTCAAGTTTCTTCGACACGAAAAGCCAATTTACTATTCATTGGATACTTGTAGTCACAAGTAGATAATATGCGCCTGTATTAATATTTAACGGTTTAAAGCGGATGGTTGAGAAAAATTATGTTATCGATAAATATTAATATTCTCGGGGTAAATGAAAATCGACTTAATCTGTAAACTTAGTATTAATAATTAAATTACGGTTTTATCCCCAGAGTCCAGACTTTGATATATTTAAATTAGCTCTTCGACAAAGAATATCAACATAATTTTAATTAAAAGTCGTCTTTAATAAAATTAAAATAACAATACGAGACTACAAAACAAAATTTAACAGTGTACTAATGGGGTGATCAATCATCGACACTTATTAACTCGGAGAGTATAATTTAATTTTTTTCGGAAAATGTATGAAACAAAAAAGTTTAAAATGAAAAATTAAAATAACTCCATCTATGGATTTTAGAACTTAGGATTGTATTTGAAAAGCAAAGGTGGGTTGTGGTAACATTCTGAAAGAGTAAGGATGACAATAAATTTAAGAGCCGATTGTTTCTTTTAGATTGTCAAAAAAAAAAAATGTCTCATCAAGGATTGTACACTCTGTGTTCTCTGATAGAAACTAATTTTATTTTATTCGTCTCAATATTAAACATTAAAAATGTTTAACACGGAGAGCGTGTTAAAAAAATTTATTTTGAATGGCATTTAGAATTTATTTTCTCCTTATATCATTTTTAAACAGTTTGGAAAGTTTTTTTTTTTTAAATATAAATTTGGTACATTTTTATTACTAGAACCAAAAACAGTACATATTTACGTTAATATAAGAACAAGTACACAATTATAATTGGTTAAAAAATTTCGGGTTGTTATAGTTTTCAAATTTTCAACCGAAATCCATTTATTATTGTCATACTAATTCTATTATAATAAATTATTTTATTACTTCTATAGATTGATTAGGTGCCTTTCAATGAGATATATCATTTCACGTTGTGTATCTACACTAACCATGTTGTATGCTAATATTGTTTTCTTCTTCTCCTCCCTCTTACTTCTACTTCGCTTTCGTTCCGATTATTTAGGGCCTGCTAGCCCCGTCCATCTTCTATTTTATTCGATATCCCACACATACTAATCGTCCTCAATCACTTATACTCAACCCCTTCTTAATCTTACTCTCTTTTTTTTTCCGTTTATTTTCATTTTTCATTTTTACTGCTGTCATTTTATCTCTTCTCATAACATGGACAAACTATCTCAGTCTATTTTCTCTCTTTTTGTCTACCATAAAAGTCGTGTATATGCTACCTTTTGTTACCTATCCAATCTTATCTCATCACTCCACTCATCTCCCTAGGCATTCTCATATAGGCTACATTCAGTTTCTGATAAAATTTTACGTTTACCACCCAAAACTCCAAACTATACAACATAAAGGGATTCGGCAAACTCTTGGAACACTTATCTTTAATACATTTATTTAAATACACCGCATCAAACATCTAACGCTTCTCTCTTCACTTGGTCCAACAACACTTAATCCTACGTTTCACATCCTATTCAAAATCGCCGTTCTTTTATACAAAAGACTCTCTAGGTATAATAATGTTATTTTAATTCTTCGTATTATGTTTCGAAACAATGTTCGTTATTGTGTTGTATAATGAGAGCCTAACTACTAAAAGCTTTAACCTATTTAGAATTTTTGGGGTAAAAATAAAGCTATTTTTACTTTATTACCAACTATTTCTTTTTGACGCTAAAATTACTTTTAAGTTTTATACTCATAATATAATATAATGAACAAAGATGTAAAATATTTCGAACACATTATGTAGTAAATAATTACATATTTTATATACAGCGTGATTCACTGAGCGCGCTCACCCTATTTTTTTTTTTTGGTTTTATTTTGCGTGTATTCAAATTCTGATTTTTGGAATTTTTAATACACGTTAAAGCCGATATTTTCGAATACTTATATTTTTGGCGATACCAAATTTGGTTTTTTCTAACGAGAAACTATATTAAAAGTTCTATAGATATACGGAGTATCACTTTGAATATATTTCGGTGTCAAAATGTATGATTTCCGTCAACTCTTTGACGAAATATTTCACTTTTAAATTTAGGTAGGAGGAGAATAATGGAGTATCATTTGTGTGGCGGCATGGCACACGGCGATAGATTAGTGCTCCACTACATTCCCTCTATACCTAAACTTAAAAATGAAATATCTCATCAACAGGTTATCGGAGATCAAAATTTTTATCACCAAAATGTATTTAAAGTAATGCTCCATCTATTTAAAACATTTTTAATATAAGTTCTCTTTGAAAAACCAAAGTTGGTATCTCCTCCGGATACTCCTTAAATGTTGTGAAAAATTTAATTCTTCGAAAATATCGGTTTTAACTACACATAAAAATTCCAAAAATTAAAATTTGAATGTATGCAAAATTTAACCAAAATAATGGGATGAGCACGCTAAGTGGACAACCCTGTATATATATGTGTACATTATATATATATAAATATTATATGTGTTAGTATAAAATTTTATGTTTTATACCTATGCATTATATTTTATGTGAAAGTATAAAACTTATACTACATTCAGTTTTCACATTATATGTACGTGTATCGAAAAAATTGTATGTTATTGTTGGTAGCTCTAATAAAATATTCTATCTAACAAAATATGCGTTTAAAAAGGACCACTGCTATTATTATTGTTTGACCTAAATATTTTACAACGTGTTTATTGGTAAGTTTTTACTTTGAATACAATATGTATCGTACAGGAACACTTCCATTTAATGCGGCAATACGTAGATGGATAAAGATGACACAAAATAATATACAAATTGTTGATAAGACCCATGTGCCTCGAATTAAATGAAGGATTGAAAATTCAATTTTTATTATCATGGTTAGTAATTTAGTTACATTCGGTTAAAATGAATCTTAGCACTCGTACCAAATTTTTTAAAAGATTTCATTATAAATAAAATAGAATTGTTAATTGAAGTTAAATCAATTGCATTTGTGTACTTGAATGTAAAATATCTTCCTCAAAAAAGAAAAATCGATTTTGTACTTTGATAACATGACTTTTTTTTAATTAAATAATAAAAATATATAATATTCGTTTTCGCTTAATCTTAAATTATTGCTTTATTGTTAGTTTCAACTGTCTGCGTTCCTATCCATATATGTATTTAACACATTAATTATTAATGTATTAAATACATGTATCGTTTATTTTAATTAGGTTGGTGGAGCCAAAGCTTGTCGCTATAATTTGAGGTATACACTTGGAGGAAAGGGTTTGGTATTTTAAGTTAACCCCCCTACCATTGGTAAATATCCTGGCAAATATAATAGGGAAGCTTTATAGGGTGATTTGAAAAATTTTGAGGGGCTATGTTCCCATGTTCCCTATAAAGTTTAGCAAGTGAAAATTTCAAATTATTTTTTATACGTAAGTATAAAAAGAAACACATGCATCGAGATTAAAATGAACGCACCTAAATTTCATAAAAACTATTGACCATTATCAATTTTATAATATTTTTATATTGCATTAGATATCACTGTCGTTCAAACATTGTGCGAGTAGGATTCTTTAAGTACAAATTGAAAATTTCTAAATTTAACCAATAAGACGACATCATTTTAACTTTATTTTAAATTAGGTATCAACAAATATAATTGTAAGGATTTTATGAGAAAGAGCATTTTAAGTTTATACACCATACATCAATTTTAAGCCCTATTGAATGTTAGCTTCCCTTGTAATTTACAGATACATATTTTTTATCGAAATTTGTTTATATTTATTTTGAAACAAGTCTTATCCAATTTTTTATTCTTTATTTTCATAAAAAAGAGCATAGAAAAGTCATATAAGAGGTAAAACATGTTTAATATCTGAAGTTAAAACTATCAAAAAGTAAATGGCATTTAAATGTAATAAATTTAAATAATACACATTAGTTCCAAAAAAAAAAATTATATTATTATAAATTTTTTCTATTGTACAATATTTGACTTGGCACTTTGCCTTTAAACAATTTAGAAAATCGCCCAATTATAGTATGGATGTTTTTATTATATTTACAGTAAAGGCGCGCTCGTATAGTTTACATAATAATTTACAGACGTATAGCCACATTAAAAGATGAAAAATGACATCATAACAATACAAGCACCTGTATGGCGTTTGGTGCGTATACCTATATAGTTATTAGTATTGTTTATATTGTACGTGGTTTGTGTACTTGATTGCTTGAACTTTGTCTACGTCTTCTTCTTAAAAATTTGATCCGATTACCTATACGTATAGAATTAATGGAGTCATTTTTCAGCCGAGCACACTGCGGGCGAGTTCGATAATAAAGCGCTTATTTTTGCATGGCAACTTACGTATCAAGAAAAACGAAAACTAAAGCCACAGCTCCGCTAACATTGTTATTCGTATTTCGTTTAAAAATACGGCGATGTTATTTATACTTAAAGGTATTTCCAATTTGTCAGCTCGATCCCCACCAGTGAACCTAGGTTTATTATAGCGATATAGTTTTATTTTATGCTCGATTTCGTTAATTTATGAAATTAAAATGTAATCTAAAAAAAAAAAAAAAAAAACGATTGCGTATATATAGTTATATACTGTTGATTGCATTACATTCGATAAATATAAAGCAATTTTTCACAAGCTCGGATTTTTTTTTTTTAAAAAAAAAAAAAAAAAAAACCATTATCTTCGAACTAATACAATATTTCGATCTACGTTTTATATTTACTCGGCGTTTGATTCACCATTACATTCTATAATATAATTAAACAGGTTTACTTTTATATTTCAACAGTTTTTTTTTTTTTCATTATTATTATTATTATAGCGTTATTTTCAATAGTTACGTTATTTCTCCGCTATTATAGAGTATTTCAAAAGTTTCGAATTATGTGTCTATTGTGACTTTTCTTTTCAGCGCCGCGTTTCGCGTTCATAACAAACGCAACGACGGAGCATTTTTTTCTTTTCAATTATATTATACACTCTACGAGTTATACATCCGAAATCGCGTTACGTATACAAAAACGTAAGTATTGACTCTTTTTTCGAAAAAAAAGTTCCATACTACAGTGCCTCTATTATAACAGATCCGTGACCAAAGTTTTTCACGTACGTAAAAGTTTTTCCCCGTGCTGTTTTATCAGTTTTACTCCGGCGCATAATAACGTTACAATACGCGTGCACGCGGCGCGCACTTCAGAATGATTAGGTGCGGGTTTTCTCCGGGTCCGCGGCCGTCGCCGCCGTTGCAGTTGACTGTTATTGCGCTTAAGCGTTCGTCGCATTTATTACCGTTTACGTTTATAGGACAACGGTGTAACGTACCTCCCACATTATACACGTGCATAAAAACGATACGCGCCCGTATGCACTGGGGTATTCGCGGTAAACACGACGTTGGTCGTAGATTTCGTTCGCTCGGCACGTTACTGCCGCGCCGGAAAAACAACGAAAACGTTCGGATATCACAAACGCGAAACGTAAATGCAAATACCGCCGGGATCGCGGGCGGGAGAGCTCGAGAGAGAGGAAACGTTACGTAATTGAATAACCGCGGGTGATAATATTGGAAATCGAACGCGATTGATTGCGATCGCTTAAACGTTTGTATTAACCGGAGCGGAAGACCGTACGAGCGTTCGCGGCGGCGGCAACGCGAAATCGCGCGAACCACCGAAACGGTTTTTAAGCCGAATTGTTCGCGTCTGCCCGCGCCGGCGGCCGCACTCGACAAACATCACGAGTCCCGGAGTACATTACGCCGGCGCGCGAAGACAAGTGACGGTGCACGGATTATGTTTTACGGGATCGCGCAGACCGTCCGGGACGCGACGACAGTTCTCGAACTTGTACGGTCGCCGGCAATATTTTATTACTGTCGTTGCGAATGATAAACTAATAACGTTCCGTTTTAATTACGCGTTGCGCGTTAAACCTGCAGTTTTTTTTTTTTTTTTTTTTTTAACTGCGATTACGCGATATACAAGTAATACCGCGCGTGTTTACACAGCCGGCGTGCATCGCACCGTCGGCAAGCCGCTGACTGTTGCAAATGTTGTGCGCGGACTCGAGGATGTGCCGTCGGTAAGTCCGACGGGTTATAAAACGTTAACGTTGTCCGGTGGTACGTCGCGTTTTTCGTTTCTATTCGGTTTGGGGGAATATCCAAACTTGTCGGAGTGACGTTTACGGATTTCGCGAAAACGCGATGTTTAAATTAAAAACCGTACTCGTACGGGACGGTAAACGATGTTGTTTAAGACAAACTGCATGCACGAGGTAATACGGTAAAAGAAACGTTAATGTATTTTTTTTAGATTTTGAGTGTAGCGAAGAATGTATTAGTTTTACAAAGATGTTTTTGTTTTTTTTTTTTTTTTTTTTTTTTTATATATATATACTGTGCACGAAAATTCCACCAGAAATCTCACACCGATGTATACGATGTAGACCGTTTTCTGAAAGGAAATTTTCATGGGGTAGGAATTTAAGAAGGCCAATATAGAAAACCGAAAAAAACGGGAAAATATTACGATTTTTTATTTCTGAAGACAACTTTTCTATCGGCAACTTCGCTCCGATTTACAACGATAGCACTTTTTCTAAAAGTAAATCTAAGTGGGAAAGTGCTTTACCGAGGTCATTTTTTGATTTTCCCAAGAGTTTTCCCAGCAAATGTGAAAAACCGATAAAAATCATGGGAAAACCGAGAAAAACTTAGAAAAAACGGAAAAATATTAAACGAATATTATCAAAGAAAATTCATAAACCCCATTTAATTATTTCAATAAAAAATTACATATATATTGTTGACAAAACATCACTATCAACTAAATTCAGCTCAAAATCGTTTTTTCGTAAGCAATGGCTTATCGTTGATTACAGATAAACATTAAGTTCTCTTTTATATCCTACCTTCCCAACTTCCCACATACAACAGTGGCTGCACCCACGTGCGAAGTATGTCTGTCTTTTTAATTTTAAAAATTTGTATATTTTAAAAGGTTTTTATTTTTTAAAACACATTTTTTGTCCTATCATACTATGATAATCGTTATATTTAATTAATTATAAATAGAATTGTATCATAATTATTGATAACAAAATAAAAAAAAAAGCTGATGTATTTATAACCGAATTACAGCGAAAAACTCCAAAAAATCAAAATTCCTTTAAAGGTCAAAAGGGGTTTAAAAGTTTTGGAAATGATATCGTAAAAAAGTAAATAAAAAAGGCAACAAAAGAGGAATTTTTTGATTTTTCGATTAAATAATTTTGTCGTGAAATTGTAAGTTTTCCCACGTTTTGTTTTCCACTTAAGTGCTTTTATTTAAAAATATGGCGTCAAAAATCGAAAAATGACACAGACTAGAACAAAAAAAAAAAAAAAAGAAATAAACATCTTAGTAAAACCAATAGCTCCCTCGCTACGCTGGGAATCTAAAATTGAAAAAAAAAAAATTACTCCTTTATCTAATAGTAACAGGAACTGTTTATTTTCATTTATAATTTTAGAATAAATCGGAACTACATTATTAATACGTTCACACTTCATACTAGTTATTTAAATTTTAAATAAAGTTGTTTAACTTAATCGATTTTCAAAACGTTCGAAACGTTAACGTATACAGATAAAAAAACGTAAAGGGATTGTTTAAAACATTTCACAATTCTGTCTACGTGTCAAAGACACGGTCTCGCGATGACACGTGAACGCTCATTAAACGGAAACTTGAATGGGCCCGAAATAATTATTTAATTTCACACACGGTGAACCGTGTATAAAACGCGAACTGCAGTGACGAATGAACATTTTTATCGGTCTCTCGACGTCACCGTTTTCGACGTTTACGTATGCGTCGAAAACCGCAATGACGGCGGTCAATAAACACGTACACTGTCTGCCTACTCGACTTCCGTTTCGT
>CABPRJ010002379.1:991928-1086252 GCA_902439185.1 Cinara cedri
AATTTCACACACGGTGAACCTTGTATAAAACGCGAACTGCAGTGACGAATGAACATTTTTATCGGTCTCTCGACGTCACCGTTTTCGACGGTTTTCGACGTTTACGTATGCGTCGAAAACCGCAATGACGGCGGTCAATAAACACGTACACTGTCTGCCTACTCGACTTCCGTTGCGAAAATATTGACTGTTTATAATATCGTGTACGTTCCCGAGTAATTAATAACGATCACTTCTTGTTTAATACTATTATACACTATAACAAGAAAGAAAACGAATAAATCGCAATGCACTCAATGTTATCCGTACTAATTGGCACGCGACATCAATAAACCGTTAGATACGTCTGGTTATTAGATTTTAATTAGAGTGTTACGCGAAAATGCAGTACGTCTGAAGTTGGCTCGTGTATGACATAAAATGATTTCGACGTCCCTCCGAAACAGAACGTCGGATTTTTGTTTCATAATTTTACTGTAATTTACAATATTTTGTACGCGTAACCTTATCAATCGGATAAAAAATTAAAAATTGTCAATCTAAGGTGGATAATTTAAATGAAATATCAATTAAACATTTACAAGCTGTTCATAGATATTTGAAATGTTTTTTAGTTTTATGGGAAAAAATTGTTTGAAAAAAAAAAATGCATATAAATTCTCGACAATATGACACGAGGGTCCCATTATTAAGCTCGTGTATGATAATATAAACAAATACAGAAATCTGCAGTCTGTAGTCAGACATTTGTTTATAATAGTTTGCATTTTTAATTATAATAAAATATGTAAAAATCACGTACATTTTCCATACTACACTGACGGTAAATTATACATTTATGTAAATACATCATTTTTGGTGTCATAAAAATGCTCAGCATTGCTATACAAGGTTAGGTTACACTATCTGTCGTAAGAGGCGAAAATGGAGTTGCGTCAGATCGACAGCCGGTGTAAAAATCAAGAGTTCTAAACAAGACTTGGGCTGATATTCCTATCTCAGATTTACGTGAAGATAAAAGGTGAGATAAATTCTCTGATGCAATGATATTTGCAGATAATATAGCTTTGATAAGAGAAAATCTGGAAAAAGGTGACAATAGACATGAGGAATGGGAATAAACATTTGAAGAAAAGGTAGTCTCTTTTCTTCAAGGATAAGTAGAAGTTAAACAAAATATATATAGTATTTCAAAAACCGTGGGTCGTGGCCCACTGGCGTGTCCCGAGTCAATTTTTAATTGGTCGCAAAAATTGTTTTGAATTATATAGATTTTAAAAAAATGTATGTTTGTAGATTCCAAGTGGAGTGAGGAATGAATTTTACAATGGTAATTTTTTTTTTATTTTTACATTATCTTTATCAGTTGAAATTTAAAAAAATTAAAACACTATGTTCGTCCAAACTTCAAGCAGAATCGTTTTCCGATACCAATGATTCATCGTTACGTGCAGATTGACATCAAATTACTGTACATAACCATCCTAGTTTTTCGGCTTCTCACTTGCAAAATTAGCACACCTATCAGCAGTATCGGCTCTTTTTTTTTTTAACTATGCTTTATGGGGTTTTTTTTCGTATTATATTTTATATCATATAATACGGTACATAATATTATATTACCGCGTTGCACATTACAATATAATGTATATAATACACGAAAAGCTATTTTTTATTGTAAAAATAATATATTACATTTTCGTGTGGGTTATAGTGAACGCGAGTGGTTTTATCAAAAGTAATAATGTCAGTTTTATCAAGTCATTAAGTTTAGTATACATACCGTAGAAGAAAGCTGCCTGCAGCTCGAAATTTTCTCCGGAAAAATATATAAATCATTTATGCGTACCTACGTTACCGGAAAGAATATAATACAGCATCTAAAAATATTGTTATTTATGATGAATTTTTAAATTATACGCTAACTAAATAATGTAGTTCAAATGGCATTTTTTCGCACTTAATATACAGTGGATTTTTTTATCACGAACAAGCGATTTTATCTATACTTCGGATAAATATGAGTAAAATTTATTTCGGTTTTTTTTTTAAACATTTTTTATATTCATTATAAGTTATAATTATTTTTAAGGGTAGTTTAAGCTAAAACAAAAATACCAATCATTTGCCGCGAGAACATGCTTAAATCCGTACGTTCAATTTCACACCCCGACGTACAATTAAACATAAATTCGCATTTATAATAAAACAACGCTATAATTCACGGGTTTGTGCTCATTTAGTCATTAGAACTGTCAATTAACACGGGAAAAAGATAGATGATAAATATTGTGTTATCTAGTGAAATATTATAATGTGCCGGAGTTCCACCACGGTGTTTCTTCCGGGGTAACTTACTGCGGGAGAGTTGGCCACCTTGCGGCCCCCTGCACGGTGATGACGGGCCGGCCGCACCGCCGACCGCTCGTCCGGCTCTCTTCTTTTAGCTGTCGACGAATCGCACAGACTTCGCGCCGTTCATGGACCAACGCCGGTTTCGAACACAACGCAACCGAACGTTTCATTCCGACTCGACCAACATCGATCGTCTATCGTATTACTCGATTAATTCGTGTTCATCAATAAACCACCGTTTGCTTTAACCTAAAAACCTCTGTGTTCGTCATTTCTCGATAATCAATTGTCGGTTACACGACACCGATACCTCGCTCGCGTGTGCCACAATAGTATTATGATATTTGGCTAGAGCAGGGGCAAATCTAGGGGTTTGATATGGGAGACGCTGCCCAGTTAACTCTTCAACACACGCTTAGCTGCATTACGACCATAGTTCGATTCATCGTGGAGCTCATCATAAATGCGTGCCTTATATACATTTTAAAAATCACCCCGCCCCCTCTCATTATCTTGTCCTGGATCTGCCCCATGATGGGTGAGTGGGTGGTTGTACGCAGATAGTAAAAACGTCAACATGTGCATTTGGTATAAAGTATGTACCTATATAAATTAATGGATAATACTATTTACCTATTACGGTCGATTATCGACGTATTGATATATAGATAATTTTACTCGAGTTTTCCGTGCAGAACCATAGACGATCCCTAGACGGTCTTTTGTAAACCATCGAACAGAATCAATTTAAATCTCTAATACTGAACTTTTGGCGAACCATCGATATTAAAACCGACGATAAAATTTAATGCTCGATTTGTATACACCAGTCTAGATGCGTGGTGAAGAATTAAAGAAGGTGAAAATTACGCTCGGTCATTTGTAGGACGGTTGTTAAGCATTTGTCCAAGTTTAAAGAAAAAAACAATAGTACAGAGGGATATTTTGTGAAAGAGGTGCGACAGGTACTCAAATATATTATGTCGCGCATCTCAGTGCGTCGTACATTTTGAACACGTCAGTAACGAATGGACGCAACGCGTGGTCTCTGTTTTCGGAAAAAAATTCGACAAAAATAACGACATAAGCATAAAGAATAAAATCCGGGAAAAAAATAAAAAAAATCATCACTCTATGTGCCTAACGTGATCGAAACGAATTCGCCGAAATATTATTGTCGTACAATATTTTCGGTCGAACGGCTCGATCGGACAATACACGTACCCAGGTTGTACGGCACGCGCGCGCGTTTTGCTCATTCGACCGCCGTCGTCGCGAACATCGTCCCGCCGCCCGCAATCATATAAATACAATGATATTTTGTATTTGTTCTCGTGCGCAGTATTATAATGCAATCAAATAATATTCGATATCATGTCGCGGTGTACGGGACGGAACAATAACTTTACAGACGGAATGTTTCCGGTCGAACGGCCGTCGCTGCTCGTCGGCCGACCGTCCGTCCGGACGTCCGACGAGAATAGCGCAGGACCCTCGAACTCGGCTTTCGCCCGTGTAACACAATATAATGTACCGATCTATTTATTTTGTATATTTTTTCTTCTTTGAACGGTTCGTCTCTCGTATGTATTTCCGTTTTAACGAGTACTGCGCGCGCCGTTTTTCGTTCAGTTTCTCTGGTACGTTAAACCGGAACACATATTATTTTATTATCCGTATCACTATCGCCTACGTTCCTTTTTTTATACATGTAATAATATTACGCGGCGTACAGGTACCTACACTTTGTTCGATCGCGAGCGACTATGTAATATATAATGTTTCTTTAGTCTGTGTTTTTTTTTTCCCCCCCGACGTCTTTTAACAACAACAATAATAATACGGATAACTCTTGCCTATATCAATACGTAAAGAATTTTAATGATTTGCCCTTCGGCTTCCGTGTGCGCGAGCGGTGGCCCTCATGGTTTTACAATTTTTACATCTCACATATTATTGTTATGTTATTATTATTATTATTATTACAACGCGGTTTCGTTCGGTCAATATATTATAATAATATTCTAACGACACCGGAAAATTATAGAACCCGAAAAAAAAAAAAAAAATGATAAATAATAATCGGTAACGCCGAACACTCCACGTGATTAACAATGGTTTAATAATAATATAACAATATTATTATATACGTACTCTGTCTATATTGTTTAAAGACGAACGTGTAGAGCCGGTATAACGTTAGTTAGAAAATAAAAATACACCGTTTGTTTTTTTTTTTGCACGAAACACTGTGGTGGTTTGCCATAATTTACACTGGCAAATTATTGTTATAGACGTTCACTGAACTCCCTTCAGAATCCTTTTCTACTATTTCCTATTTCTCCTATTCAAATATGTATCTGTTAACAAACACTCTTACTCCTACAAATTACAATATAAATCTTTCGAATGAGCTACACGCTCAAAAATGTTTTAGATGTTAATTTTTTTTTAATTTGAAAATTTGACAAGAGGTCCATTAAAAGTCGTACTTAATGGTTAAAAAAAAAATTGAGTGTAATATAACATATATATATATTTAATAAGAGATTTTGACGAAAATCTTAAATACTATGGCCTTTCCAAACATGGAATAGCTGAGTATAGCATGAGTATAGCTGAATTTCGCTTCCAATCAATTTCAAACTTTAATAAAGAACAACGAAATTCGTTATTTGATGATATTTGAAATAAAGCAACAGATTTAAAGTCTATTGAATTTGACTTAAAAAGAGTAAAAATAATCCCAAACCATTTTACTAAAAGTAGTGAAATATACTATTTCCTACTGTTAAAGATGAATATAGGAACATATTTTATGACATTTTATGTGTAACTTAATTTGTATTGAGAAAAATATCCCGAGTAAAATCAAAATTATACAGAGATAATATGGCTTTCAATGTATCGATAATAAAGAATATTTTAATTTAAAACACTCGAGGCACCATCGATATTTTAAAGAATGATAAAATCCTATGCAAATTAATGTCAGAGTAAAATAAATTATTAAGAAGTATGTTAAAAATACCAATATCTTCCATTAGGTGCAACAGAGATGTCATTTTCTGCACTCCGGAGACTTAAGACATATTTCAGATCCACAATTATTATATTATCATTATCCACACTTATTTATATAAAATTCATTTTTGACTATGTATGTATATTATGTCTATCGCATAGTGAAATCTATTTTTCTACCAGAAACTTGATTACACATACATAATATTACATATTATTGTGTTTAATTTATAAGATTTGTGTTTGAAAATCTGATTATTTCGTAAAAATATATAGGTTAAGATGAGGATAACAGATAAGTAGATAGGTTGTACGGTGATAACTAATAGACACTTTATTGTTTATACATTTGTTTATTGTATATTTAACAGACATGCGCTCTTTTATGAGTATAATGTTACAAAATAAATAACAAGTACTAACTCTGTGTACATTGGACATTCAAATATACAAAATAATCACAATTACGGCAACAAATGAAACAAATAAATATAAATAATGAGTAATTTTCAAAGATTGGATTTTAAAATGCTAATAAATGCTGAAATATGCATAATATGCACTAAAATCTTCAAAATAGCAAAGAAAATGAAAAATTACATTTTGTATTAACTTATATAAATTCTACGTATAATTTATCAAAATACACAAAACTAAATCGTAATATGGAATATTAGTTAAAACAATGCAAATGTGAGTATTTTTCTTATCAATAAGACAAAACAAGTTACATTTCTTTTCTATTATTTTTCATCAAAAACATAAAATAAATCAATAAATACATATTGGACACATTATCAAAATATAACACTAAAACTTGAAAAATAATACCAATTTACTCTTACTAAATATTACTCTTTTAATATGGAAAAAATAACAATATATAATTTCAAGATTTCATAATATTTTATAGTAATATTTTAGAATAGATAATTCTATGATTCTAAGATAATTTATCATTAAACATGTCAAAACTTCTTATTATTTTTTTTTTTTTATTATATTATCATTAGTTTGGGACAAATAAGCAAAGGTATTATGTGTTAATATTTTATATGATTGTAAAACGGCTAACTCCAAATCCTGATTAATGAAATCAGTTTTCGATAAAAAAAAATAAATAATACTATTGAAATAACAACAATTGTAATTTAAGATTTCTGGATTTAAGTGCACTATTGATAACTCGGACATAAGAACATACAGGGTGATAAATCAAGCATAAGACACTCATTATTTCGGAAAGTGTTAACTTTTCTCGGAATTTGTTTTATAGAACTGTTAAGAAACAAGCAGCTCTACAATTTTATGTTATTTTTAGTCACTCTTATTTTTGTATCTAAAACCACTACATAATTTTGATTTTCAAATGGCAACGTATATTAAAAATTCCATAAATAGATGGAGTTTTAGTTAAAACGAATTTTGGTGTTGAAATGTTTGATTTCCGTCAGTCTGTTGACAAGATATTTCACGTCTAAGTTTAGATTGGGAAAGAGTAGTGGAACATAATTTGTGTGACAGCACGGCGCGTGGCTTTTTAATAATATTCCACTACTCTCCCTAGATCCAAACTTAAAAGTGGAATACCTTGTCAACGGATTGACGGAAAAGAAAACATTTCAACATTAAAATGTATTTTAACTAATATTTCATCTATTTATGGAATTTTTAATTTAAGTTGCCATTTGAAAATAAAAAGTATGTAGTGGTTTTACCCACAAATATAAGGATTATTAAAAATAACGTAAATATAAAATTAATAGCGGTATTTTGAAAAAATTAAGTTTGGTTATAAGACTTACATTATGTTAGATTACGTAGAGAATAAAACAAACTTGAGATTGAGTATTTGATGTATCAGCTATTTTGTTCTTATAAGAAATATCGTTTATGGATTTGATGGTTAAATTGGTATGGACTCTGTTTGTACGCGATGCTAGCTCCTCACTCAAATTCTTTAGAGACTATGATAAGGATTCAACTCAATATATCAGCATTTTTCTTTTTCTTATTAATGCTATAAATTAAATTAACAAATTTTCTATCATATTGAAGATTAATCAAAAGATATTCGATATACGTGGTAAGTTGTAATATAGATTCGGAAATACTTAAATTTAAACAAAATTCGTTTATGCGATTAGAATCAAATTCATCGTATGCATCCGAATTTGCGTCCAAATTAAATAATACACCAAGTCTACAAATTTCATCTAAAAGAAATATTTTTAAATTTGAAATTCTAGTGTATTCGTTTCCACGAAACACATCGACAGTTCGAATAAATAAAGCAATTAGGTCAACGAAGTGTATTGTTGGAAACAAATCTATAATGGATAATTCGGTGAAATCGGAAAGTTTCACTGTTAATACAAAAAAAGTCTCAACACAATCTTTATCCAGTCCTTTTTTTGAATTCATAATTTCAATAACAATATGAAATAGTATTATATACACCGGGGTGATCAACCATTTTATCAAAAACAATTGATAGTCTTCGATGTCCTCTAAATCAAATATGTAATTTGTATAATTTGTTTGAATTTCTTCAAATGTTTTTGGAATTCCATCCCAATACAACTTATATCGTACAAATAATGTTTTTTTACTTACTTGGGTAATTGCGTTTGTGAAAATATTCATAATACCTTTTAAATAATCTTGATACTTATAAATATTTTTCAAATTAATTCTTTCAGAATATGCTTGCCAATTTTCCTTCGTATCAAACCAAACGTCAGTTTCCGACCAATTATTTTGGTAAAAACTCAATGTATATTTCGGTTCAATATCTATAATCGAACAATTACTTTTGTGTGAGAAACTGACCAATAAATTATAGACAATGGACTTAAATATAATTAAATGTTCTATACGCTTAGTGTTCATCGATATCATTACTTTCAAATTAAATAATTCAACATTATATTTGTTATAGATCAGAAATAATAATAATCTATTGGCATCAGTTTGTGTGGGTTTGATATAATCAGAATAATCGTCAATCAGATCACTTAAATCAAGTATTACAGACTCGAGCATTTCATGAAATCGTTTAAAGCAATGTTCCATTAATTCTTTTGGTGTTTTTGGATTTATGCTATGGTTGTAACAATCAAATATGGTATCATCCGATATTTCCACCAATGTTTTTTCTAATACCAAACACACATCGTCTTCATCGTTAAATTTACGAAAGGTCTGCGGAAAGTACAAAGTTTTATAATCCATGACAAGATTAGATATCTCAAGAAGAGAAAAAAACGGTTTTTCCCAATATACATTTGAAATAACCGGATGTAATTCCGTATAAATAACGGTATCTTTTATGTGTTCAAAACATCTGTCCAAACTTGAATAATCGCCTAATTCATCTTTTAATTTAAATTTGTCATTTTTAAAATATTGTTGTATTGGTTGTGAGAAATCTTGAAGATAATCATAGCCCGAATTACTAATAATAGCCCTATGCAATGATAAAATCCATAATTTATGTTTAATAAAAATTATACTATCTACTAAATAAAATGATTGGCCTTCATTTTTAAATTTAGTAATATAATTTTCAATTTTATATATTAATTTATAAATCAATGATAATTCCCCATTAGAATATTTGAATATAGAATTTAATATATCAAATATAAATGAATAAATTATGTCGATGATCTTTTTCAATATTAATTTTTCAAATCTCAGAACAGTTTTTATGTCAAAACTTGTTTTAATATCAACTGTATAAATTGTTTTTATATCTTTTAATCGACCTTCCCACTTGATCTCTGCTTTTTTATCATGGTTTGTACAATTAATCATTTGTATTATTTTATTAATTGAACTCGTTTTATCTTCTGGTTTATTGTTTGATAGTATAAAGAATTTAGGATCATCCGAAGTTTGAAAATTCGATATTTTATTTACTTCATTATTTAATTGAATTAAGTCAATAGTGGGCACGCGTTGTATTGTCAAGGTCTTCCCGGTAATATAATTTAAGTGAAGTATACAATTTTTTATTTTGTATTCAATTAATTGTTGGTATACTTGAAAAATAATTTTTTTCGAAGTATCAATACGAGCATCGATGTCCGACAAGTACAATGGTAAATTTATATCTCTATTCAAGTATAAATATAATGATAGTAATATTTTCAAAATACCGTGTTTCTTAGATACAAAATTTTTCGTATATTTTAATAGTTTGACTAATACAAAAGCAATTTTCTCTAACATTTTTATCACTGATGTTAATATTGGCGTTCGATAATTTACATACTGGGCAAGCGCTGTTTTGTTTTCGTTGCGCATCAAATTTGCAATATTTTTCTTTTTATTTGCATTATTTTTTGAAAGAACGTCGTTTTTAATTTGTTTATAGTTATTTAAACTTAAATTTACTATATCAATAATATTAAACAAAAAATCGCAATACTCACATGAAATGATTGAGTTCAACAAACTTGATACTTCGAAAACATTTTGTTCTGTAATTAGTTCAGTATTATCCATATATTCAGCTCCTTTAGAACCTTTGTTTTTTCTGCTATTTGTTTTACTAATAGTTGATAAATAGTCGTCAATTGACATCACCTCGTCATCAACAAAATTAATACGTTTTGAAAGAATTTGTTCTTTCTCTCGTTTTATGATACGAATAAACTCCCGAATATCATTTGCGGCCTGGTTTGCTGTTTCAAAACACAAAACATGATTATAACACAAAACAAGAAATATGTACACATTTATTAAACACTTCATTACGAAGAAAACACGATATAAATAAAAAATGTAAGTGGTCGATGGTCAAATAATATAGTGTAATGTTTATATGGTGTATGGTTGGTTTTTGTAGGTATTTTATTTGTACATTGGCAATTGAAAATAATTTATAGACTACTTATACCTTAACAATAAAAGTCATACAATAAAATTACGATGTATCTATTAAATAATATTGCCATTAATCGTAATATATTATCTGACTCTGTAGGCAAAATTATAACGTTAAGCTAAACTTATTGTTTGCGTAGCTGCACGTACTCGTACGTTTGTATAGTTGTATAACTAAAATCGTTTCGATGAAAAAATATACTTAAATATTCGGTGAAGATGTTAGGTTTTAACGAGTGTTTTTCTACTGATTTACAAAAAAACAAATAACGCAATTTAAAATAACAGAAAACCGTTGTTACGTATTTTTATTAATTGGTCTATATCAAACAAAAATATTAAAACTCTTATAAAAATCTTAAAATTGGCTCAAATGTTTTGAAAATTTTACCATGTCTGAAAGGCAAATATAAATTGTCTGTCCCAATTTCAAGTCTTTAAGAATATTTTTAAATGAATAACAACAAATAACAAAATTAAAAGATAATAATAAAGCATTATTGTTGAACCACACAGATATACAGATGCTAATGGTAAAATTAATAATGAGATCGGATACATTAATATAACAATGCGTATGATGATACGATACACAATAGTGTTACGAGGCGTAATGTAAATCAACGACTAACCGTTGTACAAGCTACTTTTTAAGACAAATATGCTACAATAGTAAAAAAAAAGTATGTCTATTCAGTGTGTGCTGTACTACCGTGTGAATAGTTTACTTATAATCAGTTTAAAAAGTTTACATAATACAGGGTGTGTTGTTTATAATTCCAACAATTATTTTCGTAAATTTCCCGTGTTTCTTATGTTTTTTATCACGTTTTCCATTTTATTGTGAAAAGTGCCGGAAAAATCAAAAAATTACCTTCCCAAAGTAGCACACTAAAAAAATCTCCTTTCGGAAAAACTTATACATCGCACACATCGGAGATTTGGTAGAATCTCAAGATTTTTGGTAGAAATTTCGTACACTAGAAACAATTTTATAAAACCTATACATTCCCCGCTACACTCAGTATCTAAAATTAAAAATTTTTTTTTTTTTATTTACTTCGTATTGATTTTACTATGATATGTATGTTTTTTATTTTTTTTTTTCATTCTTTGAACAATATTTCGAAGACAAAACTTTGGCGAAAAATTACAAGATTACAATTATGGATCTAGTTATAGTATACATAAGATAATTTTTTAGATTTTCCGTGGGGTTTTCAAAAGAATTGGGAAAAACCTGAAAGAAAATTAGAAATAAAATGGCAAATATTTACGGCACGCCACGGCATCACAGATTTTATTATTTTTAATTTTTCTAAACTATGTTTTCTACCAGACATATTACTTCAATCGATTTTGTTTCATTTTAAGAGCCATTCTTACCATCTCCCGGTTAAAACAAACCCTCCGGTTAAATCGTAATTAACCTGTAAGTAAGCAAAAAAATGTTTAAAAATATTTATATTTTTAAACAACAACTAACCATAATTAATCATTCAAAAACGAAGTAAAAAACTGGGAACAAACGAAAAAAAAAATGGGAAAATTTACGAAATGTATTAGTAAAATATTACGATCTTTTTTTTCTGTGGACAAATTTTCTACCAGCAGTTTTTCTCTGATTTACAATGATAGCACTTTTTCTAAAAGTAAATTTGATTGGAGTGGTACTTTAAGGATGTTAATTTTTGATTTTCCTAGGAGTTTTCCCAATAAATGAGAAAAAAACTTAGGAAAAACGGAAAATAGATATGTATGATGACAAATCAGCACTTGTATTTATAAATTTAAGCTTTTTGTTTTTTATACATAGGTAATTTGTATTTGTATTATATTTAAGCTTTTGAATGAGTTGTGTATTATTTCATGAAATATTAATTAACTTAACAGACATATTGTAAGATAAGTATGTAAATGTATTGTATAATAACAAAAAAAAATAGACATACTTTGCACAATGAGTGGGCCACTGTGGTTGTTGATAAGTTGGGAAGGTAGGAAATAGAGAATAATTGAATGCATTTTTGTATGAAACGATTAATAATTGCTAATGAAAAACGGTTCAGAGCGAGGGCTAGTTAATTATGTTTTAAAAGAACGTAATATTTATGATTTTCTTTAACATTTTCTTATAAAACTTATAAAATAAAAAAGTTCTACATCAAACTAAATGTTTTTTTTACCATTAAGTATGAATTATAATGAACCTCCTATCAAATGTTCAAGCATTTCTATTGATTCTAACAATTTATCTACAATTTATCAGATTACCTACCAAAAAAAAATTACTTAAAAACTCGCAAAATTAAAAATGTTATCGGGAAAGTTTTACTGCGTCCAGAAAAAGTAAATATAAGCTTTCTGTCAACATTATAAGCCTTTACGAATATTTTAAACTTAATTAAATTAAAAAAACAAAATTTAAAATAATAAAATAATTGTTTACGTACATTTTCCCGTTTTCAACGTATTTTTCTGGTAGAAAAGTTGTTCACAGACACAAAAAATTAAAAATACTCACACATTACAGTATAACCAATAGATCTTTCACTATACTTACTTACTTAGTAACTTACTTAATTTGTTCCATATTTACTGTATGTGTATGTTAAATTAAAATTGCAATACAAAACTGCAATTAAATAAGCAGTAAATATTTGCTTTTATAATATTTGTTTGATGGTGTACCGATTTTCCTACGTTTTTACCAGTTTTTCCCCGATTTTTCACATTCGCTGGAAAAATCTCACGGAAAAATGGAAAAATAATCTATTTAAAGTACCTTCCCAGTCAGATTTTCTTTCCTGAGAAGTGTTTTCATTGTAAATCGGAGTAAAATTACTGGTAGAAAAGTTGTTCACAGGAAAAGAAAATCGTAATATTTTACTAATATATTTTCCGGGAAAATAAAAAAAATGACCCCCTTAAAGTACCACCCGAAGAAAATTTCCTTTCAGTAGAGACACTACATCGTATACATCGGAGTATGCTTTTTGGTAGAAAAAATGTTCTCATAAAAAAAAATAATAATAAAAAAGTAAGCATCTTTGTGAAACTAATTACATTCTTCGCTTCGCACAGAATCAAAAACAAACGATCANCATATGAAATAATCTCTTTTTGACAAATTACAATTATGTTTATAATTAAAACAGTTAATAGGATCATAATTAATGTTTCTAAATATAAATACAAATATTTACAATTGGGAAACGTATGGAGTTTTATTAGATTTCTAAATATGAGTTTGAACACTTTAAATCTTACGTACATGGCTGACAATTTCGATGGATAAAAGGATTAGAAAAAACATCCACTGCTGCGAACCGAGATAGATATGTCACGTAATACGTACAATAATACTTATTTGCCAACCCTCCTCCAGCCGCATTCTGAAATTCGATTAAAAACGTGAACACGATTTCATAAATCCAAAATTATAACATAGCCAATGTTACATTGGTAACCATATACTATGATTAAATCATTAACGACGCTTTATTATTGATACATACCGAACTGTTAGACAACGTGTTTTAAAAAAATGTTTAATACATTATCATCCCATTTTCGTGTATAAAACTATAACGGTTAGGCGCGATACGCGTGCTGAATAAAATTAATTTAAATGGGTTAAAAAAAAAAAAAAAAAAAACAGAATAACAGAAAAATACAGAATAGGAGTGTATAAATGTCAAATGGTTGGAAAATATTACCGTGGGTGCAAAAACGATTTGAATGTGAAACACGTTTGAACATTAACGTTATCGGAATAAACGCATACGCGTAACGTGCGCCCATCGAACGCTGTGCGCGACTGATATATTTTAAGATAAATTTACTTTACTAACCGTTTTCGGTGGACAACAAAATATAATATATCTAACTATAATATTATAATTTGAAAATAATGAAATATACTAAACGTATAAAAAGCGAAATCGTATTTTTCTTTTTTTGATTCTGAATAAATCTGAGACGTTTTACAAAATGTGTTTTTTCCCTGATAACATTTTTTTATAGCCAGTAAAAATCCACTGATTTTTCATGCAGTCGGTACCTTAAACGTGGTACATTATTTGAAACATTTATTAAATTTTCAAAAATATCCCCATACAGTTATGTACATTTATTGGTTAGTAGAATTTTATTAATTTCTGCGTTACCTCGGTATGGAAAAATGGTGCAGAAACTATATTTTATGTGGATTGCAAAAATACATATGATGGATCTTTTCCTGAGACTTATATTTCCCTACTTATTTTACCATACACATGCAGCGAAAGAGCCCCCCTCCCCTCCTTATTTATGTCGAAATGGAACATTTATTGGACCGTAACATATAATTTTTTTAAAAACTTATTTAATGTATATAAAAGGAGATTCACTGAGCATGCTAACCAAAATTGATTTAATGTAATAATACTCCATCTCTTCATGGTATTTTTGTTATAGGTTCTTATTTGAATAACCAAAGTTAGTACACCACAAAACACTCCTAAATATTGTGAAAAATCTAAGTATTCGAAAATATCGGCTTTAACTACAACTTAAAAATTCCAAAAATAAGAATTTAAATGTATGCGAAATTTAGCCGAAAAAATGTGGTGAGTATGCTTAGTGAATTACCCTAAATATATATAGTATGTTTATAATACTTATGAATATAAAATATAAACTTTTTTCTTAGAACCGAAAATGCATTGACATTCATTACGAACTCTGAATTCAACACACCTGGGCGTACCCAGGAATTTTTTTACGAGAGATGATTTTATCATTTTTATTTGATCTGTAAAAGTTGTAATTGTAGTAAGTTAAATTCATAACCAACAGATTAATTTAATAATTAATTAAGTTAATATAATTAATAAATATTAGAAATAATATTATTAATTAACATGAACAATAAACATAATAGTTATATACACACACAGCGTCGCATACCTATAAGTATACACATTTACCGAAGGGTTTACTACATTTATGGGGGGGAGGGGGTTCTGAAGTTGAGATTCGCCGCCTTCTGTACACCATTGGATTATCAATTTGTAATGATCTATTGAAACAATAATATCAGTTATGTTATAAACCAACTAAATAGTATTTATTTAAAATTTTAATATTAAATATTTTTATTCACAAGGAGATTAATACATAATATTAATGAAAATTAAATTGAAATATTTGTTTTAGTTATAAGGTTTAACTGTATTTTATTAGAGGTCAGAAGGGTTGTTTGCCCTTATGTTTTAAACTGGGGCGAGGTGATTTCTCCTTACCCCTCCACTCCGATGCCAATAATAGCCAGGGAAAAAACACGACTATGTAATCTAATTCATTCAGAATCATAGATTTATACTTATGTTCTTTTTGTACTTGTTCATTGGTTACTTCTGTTAAGGGTTTAGGGTATTGTCCTGGACTCTCTACACATTGAGTTAATATGCTGTAAGGCTCTCAAAGTTTTGGGCTTCATAAAACGTGTCTCGAGTGAGTTTAAACTTGTTACTTCTATAAAAGGTATTTATCGCTCCCTTGTTCGCCTTATTTTATGTTTTTAAATACCCTTACAAACTAAAATATAATAATAATTCTAAAACAAAAGAGATATTGTAATGGTGATTACGGTGACAAGTTGGCTGGGGGAAAATTCGACGAAAGAAAGCCCTGTTGCTTATGAGTGTTTTATTAAGTTTTCTTATTATACATTTGTAAAATCGTTTTTTGAACATTTCAAAAATACGAAGTATATCGTTTAAAAGTCTCGATACGTTCGCCAATATTACTTGCCACTATCACCATCTCTAGATCCATTAATCGACAAACAAACGTACATTGGCATGTATTCGATAATAATCTATGATATCCATAAAATACTAAAGTTAGATATTATACATTCACTCTTAAGTATTTTCAATTGATTCCGATAAAATCCAATAATTTAATAACAGTTCTTAAGCAACAATAAGTCTCGATGGTCAAACGTAATGGGCCGGCCTACAAAACTATGTGTTATTACTAGTATACCAATAACACATACCTATTATTATTATTATCACTATCGTAGTTTTGTGTAGCACGATTAAAACAATATGTAAACAGTGTAAACACGTAACTATATCATTTTGATAAATCTATTGTTGTACTACTCTGTAGGCACCTACTTAAAGTCATTGTATTCATATTCACAGTCTTTTTTCCGTAACAATATTTGCATAATACACATGCTATCGTAATATAATATTGTGACCGACATTAACATTCGCCGAAACATTAATTTACTATAATACAATAATATACTATCGTAAATTCAGTAATACCAGTAATAAGAGTAGCTAGGCACCTGCATATTTAAAATAATTGTATAAATAAATGTTCGCACGTTTATAATATGAGCACTTTGTAATGTTTAAAAAGAAATTAATAATCTCTACTGTGATAAAATGTATAGATCCTAAGAAGAATAATCGTGTTAATATTATGACGTTACATTGATATTTTATATGGAATACTGGGTAAATTTTTTCCCATTGCGATTCGGCGATTGTCTATACGTTTTATTGTTTTAGGCGAAGAAAATTATTTTGATTTTTTCTATCCGTCATTTTAAATAATCGTTTAACCAGTAGCATGCCTAGAAATTTCTAATGGATTTTGGTCTCGAAATTGTTGTGTTCCGTCACCCGGTGACGAAAAATTCCATTTTGAAACTTAGGTACACAGAAAGAGTGAAACACCGTTTATGGGGCGGTTCGGCGCTGGGCGTTTGAATAATGTTTCATTACTCTGCCCTCCTAAGGAAGAATATCATAAATCGAAAAATATTTTTTTAAAAAGGCGGATATACTTCGCACGATGGGTGCAGCCACTGTTGTTGATGAGTAATCGGGAAGGTAGGATATAGAGAGGAAATCCATTTGTATCTGTAAGCAACGATAAAGCATTATATATATATATATATATATATAATATTTTTTAATATTGTACCGATTTTCTCGATACATCGGAGTAAGCTTCCTGGTAGAAAAAGTGTATACATAAAGAAAAATAATAAATATCTTTGTAAAACCAATACATTCTACGCTGCACTCAGAATCATAAAATTAGTGAATACTCGTTTACGCGTAATACACTATTTTTTGCAAATTTTTTGTATCTACGTGAAAATAACGTGATTATGATTATTTATCGAGAAATTTGTCCGTATAAGAAGGCAAGATTAACCATAGGCGTGCAAGTGTGGTACGCAAGGTATGTCGCTGCATAGTGTGCACCTTCTTGTTGTTTCACAAAACTTTAGGCCATTTTTACATTCGCTATTAATTCAATTCAAAGTACAGTGCATATTATGATCTACCACGATTAAACTTAATGCGATTTTAGATTCTGAGCGAAGCGAGGAATTTATTGGTTTTAAAATGGTATTTATTTTACTTTTTTTTTTTTTTTTTTATATTTTGTACAATATTTCTATCAGAAGTCTTGTTCTAATGTACCATGTAACACATTTTCTGAATTGAAATTTTATCTAATTGGTGACATAACAATAATAGTTATGTAACGAAACACGATTTTTGTCTTCGTATCGACCACTACCTGCGGATGTCGATGACATATTTTCCCGTGCCTACTTGCACCGTAAGATATATTCAACAAATTACGTCTCCCATCCAACCAACAACTCCAATTCAACTCACACCGAGGACAGGGTACCAAAATTACAATAATTTCAGACACGTGTAACGTTTTCCACGGCCTATGATGCCCGCCGTGCTTCGTCCCCGCGTGGCTTTGGGGAAACGATCTACCGCGGACCATGGTCTTTTTGTTAACGCGCGTTGAATAGGTTTTGTTGTTGTTTTTTTCTTATACATATTAGGTATTTGGTCGTTGTCGTCGTTGTTGTTGTATGCGAAAACGTGACCGTTCAAAATCCACACACACACACACACACACACACACACACACACGCGCGCGCGTGTACGGTACACACGATGGATAATATACTCGTACTACTTCGGTGCCCAAGGCGGCTAAAACGAAAAAAAAAAACTCATTTACCATACGAGTACACCTATAATATATAATATAGTAATATTAATATTAAAACAGACGACGTAGAAAATTTACCCGTTTGTTCCGAACACTACGCATACGAGATATACAACGTTCTGTCGTAGGAATATGCCTATCGGTGATTTTTGTTTAATTTTTTTGTCTTAAAATTTGTCTATTAATCCCGTGTTACAAATATAATGTTTCTTTTATGCTTTAAATGTGTCTTTGATTGTACACAGATGAAATAAATAGTTCCCGAATTTCTCGTTTCAGAATATTTTTGTTTAAGGTACTAAAATTAGGGTACAAAATTATATAGTATTCACGGCCCACGGATAAGTCACTATTTTTCATTAGGGCAGTTAGGAAGGTTTTCACCCTATATGTAGGGTAATTATTGCTTTAATATATAATGTATGCAACGAGAAAACGATTCAGAGCGGTTTAATATTATTTGTGTTTTCCCTTATTTCCAAGGAACATAGAAATCAACAAAAATTATACAACAACAATTAAGGACCTATGAGAGGTGTGCTGCTGAAAACGTAGATAAATATTTCACATTAAGTACCACCGGGCAGAAAGTCCGCATCGTTTGAGGTACTACGTGATCAAATTGAAGCGTTTACCAAACCAATAAAGTGTTTTCATTAGAAAAAAAATTTTTTTGTAAAATTAACAAATTTTCTTCTCCCCAAATGAATTTTTTTGAAGTAATTAAAAATTATAATTGCTAGAATATAGTATTTATTTTAAAAATCGACTTTGTATATTATACGTTGTCATCGCACATCAAAAATCTTAGATTATAATTTTTTTAATTATATATAAAAAAATAAAAACATGAATGAAAAAAATCACCTTGTATCCTGAGCAGGTATAACCTTTATTACACACGTTATTATATGGTATACAACAGCAGTGCATGCGATGCGCGCAGCACACGAGGCTCTTTTATTCTTTCCTTCTTTTCTTATTCTTTTAATATTTTACCGTCGTTAATAATAATAATTATATTATTATTGCCAAGAGGAAGACGACGGGAGAAGAACATTGTGTGCGGTGTGCAACTGCCGTCGGGTCATTGTGGTGAAAAAATTAACTCTCGCATCACCGCGGTCGCAGTTAGGTCCTGCACGAACGAAGGCCGGCATAGTGTAACCACGCAAATGTCTTATTACGATAAACGGACACTAAAGTAAAGGTACGCTACACAGCATAATATTGTCGTCGGATGGGTTTTTATTTTTTTTATTTTTTATTTTTTTTTTTTTTTTAGTTTCTATACAAGTCGACAGGTTGTTTATTATTCAAGGGCAGTGAAGTCTAATGACAAAATCGGTTACATGCGGTCACATACGGTTTACGCGATAGCGTTATATCCGAGAAGCACCACTACGGATGGTCTGTACGATCTCAGTTTCGACCCGATTGAAAATCGATACGTAATTTGTTTTTTTTTTTTTTTTTCGTCCGTAATAGTATTATTATTCTCCGGCTTAAAACTAATCGTATCTGATCGTTTTATATTATTATTATTATTATACGAGTATTATTTATCGCTTTCGGTTTTCGGTGTCAAACGGTCCGACAGGACGGGGAGGTGGTAGGTGGAGGGTGGGATATGATAAAGAAACCCACCGTCAAATTTTGCACGGTCTACTGATGCCAAAATCGAGCCGAAATAATAGTATCGATGTGGTCAGTGAGTCTTTTAACCGTATAATTATAATTGACGGTTTAAAGTAGTCACTGCAATTGATGCTGTTATAACATTATAATAAATTATCGAACTTATTTTCAATAATATTTGCACGTTAATACGAAACATTTATGAATACCAAACAACCGAAATTGAACGTTTAAACTTAAAAAATAAAAATAAAAAAAATGTAAGTATTTAATGAATTTCTTTAATCCAACCGGTTTCGTATATTTTATTTAAAACCCATAATTTATTATTTTAAACGTGTGATATAATATAACTGTTAAAAATATTTAATGATGAAGTATCTATAACTATTGGTTATAAAAGGAAGTCGCGTTCCTATACATATTCTGAATTATTGTGGTCATTTATTAATTACCGGCTCTTTACATAAGCCGTGTAGATAATACAACGATTTACCAAAAAAATATTCGTGGAGATTTCTTTTTTGTATAAACGAAATACCTAAAGAGTGGGCATAATAACGTGTGAATTAAGAGCTGTCCTAGGATAATGGGGAAGGATGCAGCCACTGTTATTAGGTGTTATTAATGTATACCTGTAAGCAACGATAAACAATTGCTAACGAAAAAACAATTCTGCGCGGTGCTCAGATGATAGTGATGGTTCATCAAAAATATATCATGTAATATTAAGGTAAAATAATTAAATATGGAGTATATATTTTCTTTAATAATATTTATTTGATGTACTAATTTTCCCGTTTTTTTAGGTTTTGCACATTTGATGGGAAAACCCTTGAGAAAATCGAATAACTTCCTCCCCACATTTATTTCCTTTTAAGTTGCTACACTTGAAAATCGGAGCAAGATTTCTGGTAGAAAAGTTGCGCACAGATGAAAAATAAATAAACATCTTTATAATACCGTAAGCTTCTTCGCTCCACTTAGAATCTAATAAGAAAACGGTGAAATCAATACATTTGCATACGAGTGCGTTAAACATATTTTCTATTCATTTGTTACATGTTATAACATAAAAATGTTTTGAATGTACCTATAGTTAATATTTAAAATTAAAAATAATTAATATCGACGAACATAAAAATAAACCTGATACTGTTGATGTGAGTGGGAAGTTGGGAAGGTAGGATGCATACAATTATTTAATCTGTACCTGTAAGCAACCGCAAAACCATTACTAACGGAAAACGATTCTTAGCGATGATTTTCTATACATGATTTATAAGAGCATATTTCCTATATTTTCATCAAAATTTGATCTGAAATGTATACAAAAATGACTAGATTAGATTACCCTCTACCTTTTTTCCTTTGATCACTAAGTACAACTTATAATAAACCTCGTGTTAATGTTTAAGCATTCCTTTTTTCAAACAAAATTGAACATAATGAAACCATTATTTTCCAAAACTTTCTCGTTATTTCTTCGTTTCTATTCAGTTTTCCTCAATAATTACAGTCAAACCTTTATTTAACAAATCTCTATTAAAGAAATCTCTGTAAAACAAAACATTTTATGGAACCATGCAACTTTTATTGAAAAAAATGTCTGTTTAACGAATCAATTTTGTGTTACATTTTTTTTAACAAATATAAAAAAACTATAGTTATTTTTAAAGTACACGATCGCCAAAAGAATATAATCGTATGCTATCATACCTCGTTAAATGTTGTTGCCTTAGATTATTGTTATCGATGTTGATTTAATATGAGAGACAACCTATTATAAAACATAGTATAAAATCAGTTTTTGCCAACTAGTCGTCGCTGGTCGTTCATTATAGTTTGAGTTATATAAGTAAACATGCTATCATTATGCTTGTCGTTCTTTGATCGGAGCGATTTTTTTCCGTTGGGAAGCAGCTCACAAACAGAAAAAAAAAATAATGATACGTCATAGTAAAAACCAATAGATCCGAAAGTGTAGGCTCCGAGTATAAAATATGAAGTATGTTTGTAATTTATTTGTGATTATAATTGTTATAATTGGTATACATTAGACTGTAATGATTAGAGTTATGAAATATTATTTGAATATATTATTTTATAGTACATTTTTAAAGTATCGTATAGAATCCAATAAAATATCTGTATACCTATACAATCGATTCTGATTAATTTAACTTACATTTCGTCGAATTATACTCAACTATTATTTGTTTTACAGTGGTAATTTCACACGCAATAAGTTGACAATTTGGATTTTGATAGATTCGTAAAATCGCACTATAGGCGTTTTATAAAACGCTGCGTTTAGATGCATTAATGAAATAATTTATAATATCATTCGGATATTATGTTTCTGCATTCACATTTTGTTTTCATATTATTTTACATGATATCGTCTGTTGTATTTCATATTTCATGTTCCTAAATTCGGGGTTTCCAATGAGGCCGTTTACGTTTTGTATACTTACGATCATAATTAATATACACGAACCCGGGAACCCGGGAGCTAAGTCCCAAATAATCCAAGAAAAAATGTACTGTATTCCAAATCAACCATATAATACTCACCTTAATAAAATAACGTCACAGAAAACAGAAAATACGACAAAATAAAATTATAACAGAGTTATATACAGTTTATAGCTAACACTCTGTATTTGTGCAAACTAGTGATCTTCTTAGTTTGATGTCTACACGTTTTTATAGGTTTTATCAATTTTAACAACACAAGTAAATTATATCGTTTATTATTTTTTTTAACAAAATTGTTGTAATTCGTTTTGTTAATACTTGCCGTTATTTTGTATAATAATAGAGTTTGAATAAATCTTACCTTTTTAAAAGTTTGTACACATAGAGGTTGTAATTATTAATAATAAAAGTATATATACCGGGTGGTTATTATAAAAAAAAAAAAAAATGATTAAATAATATTTCTAAACGGTGAAATGTCTTTCGGGAATCTATCCACAACTCGTCGCAAGACATTCTCGAGTTTGTTCAAGTGAACGAAGGAATGTATCGGTAGGTTTTTAAGCCTGTGGGAATTCAGTTTTTACTCCGGACCTTTTTGAAACCGGAGCTATGTTTATCACCGAAAAGGTAAACAGGACTCGGCTCACTAACTCCTATAAACCTATAAACACTCGGGTTTGTACCGCGACAGTAAATATAGCCATAGGTATACCTACCGGATGATTTACGAATTACAATATTATAAGAGTTCGTCGTCACTGTGCAAACGCGTAGGTAGTTTATAATTAAACATTTTGTCGTAGCTCAAAAAGCAATAATAATATCCTATCTGCGCGGGCACGACGTGAAATTCGATTTGACCGCGGCACACGACTACTGCTATAAATAAGGAGCGAAGGAATGAATAATTAAGTAATATTGTTTACTCAGTGTTAACTAAACAGACACTACCCTGACTGCTGCAGTATAGGTAAATGGTTCGGTTAAACTATACAACAACAGTCACGTATAAATAAATTATTGCATTGCGTTTATATCGTTAACCCGGCTAATATTAAATGCGGCGTTCGACTCCGTACAACAATAACGTAGAGTAGGTACGTATTTAAAATTAAAAAAAAAAAAAAAAAACGCCAACACTTACGACGTTATGATTATTTCGACGGTAATCTATTGAATCGACTCTCCGTAAATTATGATACGTATATATAATCTTTATATTACAACGTACGAGACTTATTACGACACACATTTTTCACCGTCTTTTATCTTGTCGATAAACAGTGTAAATCTAATAAATAAATCTTGTCTAGATAAATCGTTCATATTTAGATGCATTTTTTTCAAGGCTTAACGTTAACGAGTTGAAAACTTAAAATTAAGTTTAACAATTCGATTAAGTTTTATACCGATTCTGGTGCCGGATTTAGGGGATTTGTCCAGTTCATAAGAGCTCCCATAGCCCCCGGTCTATGCGAATTTTATTCACGTAAACAACCAGAAAAGTGATTAGAAAGGTATTTTATTTTGTTTTTGTCCAAAACCTATATTTTTAACATTTTATAATTGTATTTACGTGTAGGTTTAGTTTTGCATTTATCTTTGTACCGACCCGAACTTTTAAGAATATCAACACTGCATATTATTATATTCGCACTCGGTGCAAACATAATCTATATACGACTACAAACTGCAACCTTTTAAAAGCACGAGTATATCGTATTACACATAACCGAAGTCCCTAACGCCACATTTCCGTGCGAGTATAACCTAACCGACATTACGTTTACTATATATACCTACTTGATAAATTTATTTCGCATAACCTAAACTATATATTGTGCACACGGTCCACATTATATACACAGTGTCGTAATTAATTTGCGAGCTCTCGAGCAAATAGGCACCTATCTAGCTGAGTCGCCTATAGCTGAGTCTACAATAAATTCGATTAATATTTTTTTCGTCACGCACGAAATGCACCGCACACGTCTCTATGAAATAGGTGGCGGCTACCTTCCCGTAAATCTCGCGGACTTTGCGTCATCGGATTATTAACGACGACAATAACAACAACGGCAATAATAATAATAATAAGATGTACTGCTGATATATTATTGTAGCGCTACAGTTTAGTGCGGGTGATGTCATGCAACCTATTTTTTTATACCTAGATAATATTCTAGATATTCTATTTGTGTATTGTCGTTGTCACCCGTTGCAATATTATTATATTATATTGCCATCGGAACGAGTTCAAGGCCTATTTTTCCGTTTTTTATTTCCCTCCTTATAGTTGCCCTTTACCACGAGCATGACTTAAGATAATAAACCAACGGCGTGGGCTCTGTGTTTAAGTATTCTAAGGACAATCATATAATATTACGGGGTTATCATTATCGGCGATTTTAATATTTACTTTTATAAAATTACTATAATATAGCGGACCCCGTGCGAATGCTTCACATTTTAATAACAAACTAAACACCAAACATAATATTGTAATAACTAACGGAGTTATAGGTACCATTAGCCTAGCAACGAAGTTTCGTTGCATTCTTATACTGTCGTGACGCGAATACAGCACAGTGTGCAAACACTACGTGCAATAGTATTGTGAAATAACGTCAGAATTTCAGAAGTAGGAGACTCAACCTTAAAAACGGTTTTTCATTTTATGGATTTTGGTTAAGTGTGAAAGAAGAACAATGCTTTTTACCAAAAAATCACCTTCGAGAAGTAACATAAAAGATTTGATTATATAATTATTGTATGTACCTATATAATATATATAACGGGTACTGGGTAGGCAGTGTATTTTTTAGTGAATACTCGTTACACGTTTACTCTCCTCCATTGAAAAAGCTCCATAAACACATAGATCGAGCCTTTTGGACCATTCCCAGTTACCCTTACCTCCATCAGTGAAATTATTTCTTGTGTATAAAATAAAATATTTTGTTATACAAAATCTTTTAATCAATTATTTACCATTTAATGAACAAAGGTCACTGGGTATCCAATGGACTTTACTGCCTGTCCGATACGGACACGGAAAACTTCCTTAAGAACTAGCAATTCTGTATAATAATACGTATTACATGTTATACGTATAAATACGTGAAGAGTACAAAATAATATCGTTATTATGTAATAGCTTAAAAAGTATACATTAATAATTCAGCATTTGATTGCATTAATAAATTAAGTAATAGCTATAGGTACCTACCTACCTACCTATATATATATATATAAAAGTATAACCCGTGGGATTAGTGGAAAACCGCGTTTTACTTATATAGTCCGGGCACGGGATCCTTGCACTCGGAACTTTTAGCGAATTATCGTAAAACATCGTAATACGTTGTTATGTTATACGTTTTACAGCGAACTAATACCTAAACACGATGCCGTAGTCAAATCAAATATTATATTACCATGGACAATCCATAATCGAGTTAAATATAATTTATACTATATAAGGGTACGTATGTTTAACGATATTCTGTATTATGGACCAATATCATCAATACCATTAATATATTATTGATCGAAGGTTTTTTTTAGGAAAAATCGTTTTTACCCATTCACGCTTAGCCAAAATGCGATAAATGAATTATAATTTTAACGATCAAGTTCCTCGGTTCTGACGAATCGTCAATTCACAATTGCACATTATATTTGCAATCTGTTTTGTGACGAGATTTGCATTGCGAAGGTATAGGAACATAACGAAAATTAGAGACATGGGATGTGCGTATCCGTTTTTTTTTTCTAACTCAACAAAAACGATTTTCATTGCCATTCTTTACGTTTATACGTATGGACCGATTTTCTCAAGAAAGTTAGTGTTCACGTGGAAATGCTGAAAATAAACATTTGAATAGTATTTAATATACACTTTATTTTTTAGATTCTCAGTGTCGTGAAGGAGCTATTAGCTTTACTAAAATAGTATGTTTTCTTCTCTCGGAAAACACTTTCTCGGTTAATAAAAATGTTCCCAACTGTCCACATTGTAAATTAAAAGATATAGATTTTTTCCGGGTAGTACTGTACGTTCAAACCTTTTTTAGTTTTCCAACAGTTTTCTATAGAAATTTTTAAAAACGACCACAGGTAACGGATACATACACAATTCTATATCTTATACATTCTCAATACTTCCTCCATACAACAGTAACTAATGGTGCGAAATTATATCAGCATTTTTAATTCTCAATTATTATTATGGATAGGTTAGGTATATTATTCATTTTTTTTTTGTTTTTATTGCAACCAGAACTATCCGAGTTGGATTATTTGATTTACAATTGTCACAGTTTTTTGACAATTATTAAATTAATATTATTTGCTTTTTTAAGTTCCTAATAACAAAATAAATTAAACGTATTCGTGAAAAAAAACATGAACATGCATAGGATATTACTGATAAACTAATGTAGGTTTTTTTTTTCTTTTTATGCAATGAGAATGTATTTTCCTTCCTTGAAAACGTGAAAAAAAAAACCTTTTTCGTTGATGAACTGAAACGTTTATGCCAGAAAAATACGACGGCTGACACCGGACGTCATAAAGTGCCTCGTGTGTTTTTCGATTTCACCTTAACGTGTCCCGACCTTAAACATTGTGATTTTTTCAGATTTTTTTTTTATTCTACGGTAAATATAAGCGATGAATATATTACGTATCCTTCGAATTTTCTGCAAACAGTTCAGGTATATTTTACATTTATTATTTCTTTTTATTTAATTATTCTAACCTCATCGGTTTGTTTGATAGGAAAAGAAAACTTTATACACCGATCGAATGCGTTCAGAAAACGTTTCGTGTAAACAAAACTTAATTGATTTTCTATACAAGTTTTAATTGCTTTAGTGGCAAAAAGTAATCCAGTCTATACACAACTTGTATTTAAGGCACTATAAAATTTGTTTTTTTTTTATTTTTTACTTAATAATGTTTTACAAACAAAAGTTATTATACGGAATAAAAAAATCTTTTCGGATTTCTTGAAAGGGACGAAAAACTTTAACAGATAATAACAATAAGAAAAAAAACTCTTTAATTATGTATCAACAAACATAAGAAAATTAATTTCGAGGGATCCATACATTTTCGAATTTATTTTTTGGAGATTTTCTAATCTATTACATTTAGTTTTTATTGTTCATTATTAGGAATTCAAAAAATCAAAAATCAACTTGCAAATAAATATTATTCGTTTTCCCCCCCTTCTTCGTTATTATATGTTAGAACACGTGGAATTATTCTTTAGAAACACAAAAAAGACCGTAATTGCCGTTCACTTTTTAAACCTGCAGAATGTCGCAACGTTATAAATATTTCGTTACCATCACGTCTTGTAAAATAGGTATAAAAATTGAAATCATTTTCGAAAATAAACTGCGTTCATTATAAACTGAAACTATTCATATAGCTTACGAGTGTTTTTTTTTTTATTAAAAAAAAAAAAAAAAACATGACGTAGTAGGTAGCTGATGGCATCTATATTACATTATATTCGTTTATTTCGTTGCAAGCAGTCGAATTTTATTTTCGGCATTTTCAATTTAGATGCGTCTGTTTTTATATACTTAGGTACCGCATATATTATTATGTGCAGCTCTCGAGTAAGGCCAATAATAAATTACTTCGCAAGTTTATTTATATACATACATACGGCAATGGCAGCAGCAGCGTATTGGCATATGCCAAGCACTTTAGAAATGAACACAAACCATAGGTAGTCCTTTTAGCTTTCGTTTTACATCACGCCCTTAAATCGAAGCTAAATTTATATCCCTTCAACCGAGTTTTATCTATATATACCTGAAGCGAGGCGATCTGCAACCGTTCTATACAAAAGAATATAATATATATGGGGAGAAGTGTTCGTCCCGAAATCTTCGCCTGTCTGTCGGTCGGATGGACGGCCATTTTTCTTTCTTAAACACACACGCACGCTGCACATACTTGTTCTATCTTCGTCGTATAAAACACTTGGTTTAACCATTTTAAACAACTATATATACCTACACTATACACGATACATATTAAAATAGGGTTCGAATGCTACGAATCGGTATAGTGCATATTGTTATTGGTATATCCCTGAAATACCTGCATGCAGAGTCGTAGCGAAAGGGTGAAGCGACCGAGGCGTTCGTCTCGGGCTCTGAGGCGCCACCGTTACGGGGGCGTTAAATGTTAACAATTTTTTTTTTTAAATTCCAAATTCAAACGTGGATATCGTATGGTAAATACGATATACATTGCTGTATATAATTTTGTTTTTTACTGTATGACTACGTGTGAACGTAACTTTAACGAACCCAAACTCATAAATAATTATTTGAAATCCATTATATGGGCCAAGTGAGGCTATCGAATTTGGCTATTTTATCTATAAAAAAATGAAGTTGCTGCAGAAATTGATTACGAGGATGTTATTGATGCATTATTGACAGTCAAATCGAGAATAGTAAAATAATTGTGATTCTGAAAAACTTCGCACTTATCTATGTTTTTTGCACAATCCTCTTTCGTTTAATACTATATTTCATTTGTTTTATTCAGTGTGTCTGTAAAAGAAATCCTAAAATATATAAATACACGCTTATTTGAACATTTAATAAATTATGGTTTTTATAACGGAACCTGAGAGTTTTTTCGAGGGAAGGGCACCGGGTGCATAAATTCGAATTCAAATTCAAATTAGCTCTGCCCGCATGTGTATAATACGACAACTTGGTTATATTTTGTACACATTTACTGTCCTTCGAAAAGTATCCAAATCTAATTTGAAGCCAAGTTTATTGATGAACCAAAATTATTTAATAACCAAAAAAAAAACAAAGCTAATCGATTTTTCGAATTTGTGTCTTCAAAAATGCTAAAAATGTTAATTATTTTAGTCTTATATTGTTCAAATCTCGTTTAATAATATAACTTTGGAAATATTTTAAAAAGAAAAAACTTAAAACATATGGTTTAACAGTTTAACACGTACCTATTATCTAGTCAAAATATAACAACCCGTACGACAATTAAAATTTTTAATTTTCTACAGTTGGTAGGTTTTTCTCCCCTTGAAATTATTCATGTTTACTAAAAATTATATTTTATTCAATGTTTGAAATATAAGAAAATAATGTTTAGATTTACCGAACCACGTGGGAATCTATTACATGTATATTTCCAGATGCATACAAAATAATTATCACAGTCCCTATTTTTAACGATAATAATTCACAATACATTTTTTTTTATTATACTTCAAGATGATACGAAGCCGTTTTGTTTCTCGCATCCAATTTAAGGACATTTGTACCATTATATGGTCTACTTCGTTGTACTATGCATTTCTTATTATAATTTTAAGAAAAACATTGCTTTAAAATCTTTTATTTTTTATAAAACTTTCGATAGTCCCGAATCGCTATACTATTGTACAGTGTATATTACAGTTATTGATCAAAACACATTTTTAAAAAAATATTTTAAATTGTATTCCCTATCAAACAACCGTATTATTTATCACTTCGTTTAAATTTGATAAAAATGAATACTTGTATTTTGTAAGTTGTATTAGTATTAATCCGTCAAAATATAATTATTACGTTGCGTTTCATCAGGTGTTTAAAATAAAAGTAAACCTACAGATATCATGCAAATGTCAATAATAGCACATACCTATCTATATTTCGTTACCCACTCAATTTTATTACAATATGGCCTTCACTGTAGAAAACATTTTCTATTTTCTATGGGGGCGATGTTGTAAACTACTTGCCGCAAGATCAAAGCAACAAAATGCCATTTAACTTTACCGTTTTGCGTACCTACTTCATATATAATACCATAAGTCTATATTTTTTGCAAAACTCAAAATACCCTAGTTACACTTTTACCCTCGTTTAAAATTGTACTTTTCAATTGTTTCTTCCTAGCGAAATGAGCGCACTTCAAACGTAGTTCCATCGTTTATATGAATAACGCATTCACAGCAAGCGCTCGTAGGTAATAATAACAATACAAATTATATTTACTATAATGAAAAATGATAGACATAAGCAGTTGAAAACTGTATCACTAGAAAAATCAACCCGTGGTAAATATCACAATACACTTTAGAATCTCCTCCATGTACGTTTACAATAATTGTTGCAATTAGAATCACTTGCGATTACTTTACTAACCTACGATCGTTGTGTCGTGCAGTTAGTACAATATTTACCAAACGCCTCTATTAAAAAAAATATGAATACAAATACATATTGTTGATGTATTATAGTTATATTACTCACATGTCTTCTATTTCAACTTCCCTTGGAAAAATTATTTTTTTTTTTCGGCTTTTTTTTTTAATCAAATATTTTTAACAATATATAAGTAATATTATTTATAATCATGTTCTCGTTAAAAATTAGGTACGAGAGAAATCCTATACAAGTGGAGCACACTAGCTGGGGACGATTTTTCGGACGTACCACGGCTTCCGGTCCGGACGCTTATGGCGGGTCGAAAAAAATCATAAAAAGAACATCAGAGGTGACAGTTAAAATATTTAAAAGGCGTTTCGAATTAAGTACTAAAGTAGTGGAAATTCATCAACTTTTAAGGCAATTCGTAAAAAATCGGAGCATTTAACTGGCCACAGATTTGACTATCGTTAATTTCAATACGTTATTCAAATGAAATAATAAAAACAAACGGACATGCATCGCAAGATGAGTGGGCTACTGTTTTTGGTGAGAAGTTAAGAAGGTAGAGGAGAAATTTAGTTTATATATGTACGCAACGATTAATTACTGCTGACGAAAAACGTTTATGAACGGAGCTCAGTTAGACATGTTTTAAAAGGTTGGAATATTAACGATTTGAAAATAATACATTTTGTACATTTTCCCATTTTTCCTACGTTTCTCGATTTTTCTCAATTATTATGAGAATCCCTGGGAAAATAAAAAAGTGACTTCCTAATGTACCACCCCAGTGTATTTTCCTTTCAAAAAGATGTGACATTTGGAAATCGGAGTAAAACGTCTGCTAGAAAGGTTGTACAAACATAAAAAAAAAATATAAATATCACATTTTAAAACCAATAAATTCCGTGCTCCACTCAAAATCTAAAAGTGAGATTGACATATTTGAGCATTTTACTGATCTGAAAATTGTTTTTTAAGAAAAAACCCAAACATTGTCCATACTTTAAGTAAAAATAATGCTTAGCGTTTTCACTTCAATCAGAATTTAAAAATCCTAGAAGAATGATTTACTGCAAGTTAATGTTACCTGTTTCCGAGCACCATCTTTAAACTTGTTTAAATTTACATTGATGAAGGAGATGCGAATTCTAACGTTAGGGAAGATAGCAATCCGAGATTGATTCAACGCTAGGAAAGATTTTCATATCAGCAAAGATAAGGAGCTTGGCATGATAAAGTACGGAAGCATCTAAGTTAATAAAATAAGGCAAACAGAAGCGAAGATAAAACAGCACCTTGTGGTACACTTAAGAAAGGCGCGAAATAATCAGAAACGACGGAGATAACATTTACCGGTACTATGAACGAAATTATTTTTTACATTTTGAAAGGGGCCATTTATAATAAACTTTGAGTATATTTTATTACTATAAGAAAATGTTTAACTAGGCAGCGCTTCACTTTCCTCGTCTGATGAGCCACTTGTTTAATGAATTTTTTACTGCGGTGGCCCCATCCAAAAAAAAAAAAAAAAATTTGTAGCAACCTTTTAATAGATTTATATTTAATGCACAGGTATATAGTACCATAAAAAAAAAAAATAATAAAAAAAAAAAATACTAGTAGGTAATATACCATCCTTATGAAACATAAAACACATACAACACTTGTTTAACAATTGAAAACCATCCGTTTCACTATAAAATATAAAAGGCATATGTAGATATAACAAATCCTAAAATATTAATAAAACCATTCTTGAGATCGAGTCGGCTTGGTTGTATTCGCTAATATTATCCAGCGGATTTTTAATTATGTTGTTTTTATTTGAATCATATTTTGGCGGCACCCACGTTGAAAAATACTGAATTATTGTTAGCCGACTGCACGCATTCTTTTCGGTAACCGAATGAAAAATTATACCGAATGCACAATAATGTTACCGGGTATTTAAATTTTCTTAACCACTCGTCCAAAAACCGCGGCATCGAGAGATAAATCATCACTAATACATTTAGTGGTCTCGTAACTCGTTCTATTATTAGGTGTTCACAATCGTTCCGGCGTTATCGCGGTTATAATATTAATATTATTTTAAGCGTGACGGGTGCAAATTGAACTCTCGTTTTATTTTGGCATGCCGCTGAATCCACCAGTGATTTATGTTGTTGTGTTTGTGTGCAAACAGCTAGTTTTGAAAGAAATGTCAAAATGTTTTTCATTCGATCATAAACTATAATAATATACATACTTGGTAGGTGTGTGTATATATAAAAATATTTATACGTATATAAGACCGAACGGACAGTTTATCAGTTCACAGTTTATGCGATCTCTAAGACGGAACATTTTATACTTTTTTTTTTTTTTTTTTTTTTTTTTTTTGTCACTGTCTAGAAATTATCTAAGTCTGGAGATTACGAGTAAAATTGACGTTGATCATTTACAGGTAGAACCGTTTAATAACGCTTTATGCACAGTAATACGTTCAGTATGCCGCCCGACAAAACATTACACGAAAACAACATCGGGTTTGTCGTATTGTGTTAAATGCAACGGTATAAAATTAAAGCCGAAGAAGTCGGGAAGAGTGAAATTCAATATCCTGCCCCGCTCCTCCGGTCTAAATCCTCTTCTGGCTTGAAATCTTACCTATTTATTAATTATTTTTTGTACACACTTATAATAATAATTGATTAATATCTATAATTTAGATTACAAGCGTGTCGAGGGAACCATAGGTTTTACAATGCCGTTTATTTGTTTATTTTTTTTTATTTGTTCTAGACTGTGGACACGTTTTGTTCTAGTAGACTTGCTCCGATTTTTACGTTTTTCTGAAAGATCAAGATGGTACTTTAAAAAAGTCATTTTTTCGATTTTTGACGTCATTTTTTAAATAAAAGTACTTGGGTGAAAAAAACGCGGGAAAACGTACAATTTCACGATTTCATTATTTATAAAAACACGGACGACGTTTTCTACCAGAAAAAATAATTTAATCGAAAAATCACAAAAGACCTTTTTTGTTGCCTTTTTGAATTAATTTCTTACGGTATTGCCGCCAAAACTTTTGAGCCTTTTTTGAGCTTTTAGGAACTTTTAATTTTTGGGAGTTTTTTGGTGTAATTCGGTACATGATCAACAAACGTAGAGACTTGAAATTTTATAATAACACTTATATTAGACTTACCTAGACGTAATACAATTTTCAAAATCACCGGACGACTTTTAAATTTGTTTCAAATGGTACTTTTTTTATATACTCTAGACCACTTTTATCCTTGAAAACTTGCTCCGGTGTATAATTGTAACACCTATTTTGAAAGTCAATTTTATCTACTTGGTAAATACATAGGTCATTTTTTAATTTTCGAAACGGCTTTTTAAAAAAAAAAACCGACTTTTTCACGATTTCGTTATTATAAATAAGTACTTACTAAGTTTTCTAGCACAAATATGTCTCCAACTGAAAAACGACAAGAGACCATATTTTTGTTGAATTTTTTTTTTTAATAATCATTTTGAAATCAAATTTAAACGAAAATAGCAAAAAAAATTACGGCACTTCGAAATATGTATTACCGAACTGCGCTCTTTGAAGTCTTTCGTCAACAATGGTTTATCGTTGCTTACAGATATAAATAAAATAACCTTATTTATCCTATCTTCTTAGTTTTTTACCTACAACAGTGGCCGTTCCCATTCCCAGTATCAGCTCTTTTTTTTAAGTTGTATTTTATATGATTCTCAACATAATATTTACTGCAACCTTAAAGATACCCATGGACTGAACATATATAAATATATTGCCACATTTTAAATGAAATAATATTTGCATTATTATTTATTATAACAGAATATTGTTTGAAGGTAACTATAGTTATAAGGTTAACAAACTATAAAAAAAAAACAATGCAAAAAAGAAACGAATAAATAAAAACCTGTTTTTATATACTAAGAGACATTAAATTCATAATTAATAATAAGCAATTTTTTTTCATAGTTCACATACAGCACATAAACACATAAACAAATAAATACATGTGTATAGAAGTTCAAATAAGAAAAAAATCAAAGAAAAAATGTAATATTTAAAACAAATCGGCGGTTATATTTTACACTATAGATATGTAAACTGACTCATTAATTGAATTCATATCTGTATGCACAAAGAATCAATGCTAACAAAACTGATTCTGAGAAGAATTCGATTAAATTTATTTTGAAATTTCTCTTATTTTTATGATTTTTATTTATATTAGGACTTGAAACGCCTATAAAAAATTTAAATTTCTCTCAAATTTTGAATTTTAAATTTTTGAGCATTTTGGCTAGGCCAAGATTATTTTATTCACATTAAATCAAATAAAAATTTGTATAGTACTCGTAAATTTAGAATAGCTGTAAATAGTTCAAAAATTTAAAATTTGACTAAGTCTTGGAAAGATCAATAAAAGTATTTTATGAAAATGTCAGGTTTCTATAATTGTTTTTAACCGAACGATAACAAAAAAAAAAAAACAAACTAGTGTATAAAGAAAACGTTGTTGCCGTAAATTTGCTTTCTTACGACTTTTCCTAATTATTTTCTAATTAATATACATAATAAATTTAAAAAATACAAGGTAAACAGATTACAGACAGAAAATAAAAAATATTAAAAGTGAATCCACTTGAGAAACCGTAAAATAACTGTTTGAATTTATAACCAAGTATTTAAAGTAACGATAAATGCATAATATCACTGAGATAAATATTTATAAATTATAAATACAGTTTAAGTATTCGAGAAAATAATTCTTTTGAACAAACAATAAAAATGATGTACATTTCTTACACGATATTCAGTAAAAATCACTGACCGATGAATTAGTAAGTGGCTATACAAACGTACAAAAAGGTATCTCCTACTTGAACGGTAATCTCGCTTGTAAATTCTGTTAGGAAATAAATCACTCGGCAATAATAATCGTACAAACAATAATTGTATTTCCGTTCGTGTACCATTCCTTTTTTTTTTCCTCCAAAAGAGTTTTACATTAGTAGGTAACACACATATTTCGAATTACGTCCGCGACACAGATACAGACACACACACACACCCCTAACGTGACTATAGGCCACTGTAAATAAGTGAGGTAATTTTATTTAAATACTGAAAAAAACAATAAATAACTGCGATCGAAAAAACGGTTCTGAATCCAGTAGTATATATTAGTCGTGTTTTCCTCTTGTAGCCAAGGTACTTGATACAGAATCAATAAAAATAATACCGATGTACAATGGCGTGGTGACAAGATTATTATTTATTATATTATACTTATCGTTTCAATAGTCATGCCAAAATAATACAATCTTTACTAAACATTTGTGAATAGTGTTATATTACATCCGTCAATTATATTTCTAGTCTGTTATATTGCATATTACTTGTATTAAATATGGATCAAGTTATTTGATTTTGTTCAACCCAACCACAAACATTTACCCCCCCCCCCTCCAAAATACTCTCATTATGCCACTTTCGATGTATCGACATTTATGTCAGATTTTTAAATTGTACAGAAAAACTGTTGGGAATTTAACATTTTGTTTACTTAAAGTACAGTCGGACGAAAAATGCACTGCATCGTCTAGTATAGCCAGACAGATAATTTTGAGGATGTTTATCAACCGAAAGTTTTTTTTTTAGAAAAACCATATTTTAGTAAAACTAATATAGATTATACGTTTCACTCGAAATCTAGTAACTTAATAAAACATTTTAACTCAGTTTTTTTTTTTTTTTTTTTATTGCAGTGTTTGCGTACGTATGACTGAAAACAACCAACACTTATCGTTTGTAGTATGTATTTAAAAAAACAAAATTCTTTATTACGTACGTGAAATAAATTATCATTATTTTTATGGTGACTAAGATGAAAATATTATACATAAAAGGGGGGGGGGTAGGAGAATCTAAATTTTTGTTCCCCTTTAAACCTATCCTCGAGTATATGTTTATTTCGCTCTTCGTGAAACCCCTTACATTATACTGTGCAATACGGTGTTTTTCGTATTCTATTCGTAGTCTTTTTTTTTTATTTGTATGTATATATATATACACATATAAAACACTGCGTGTTCAATATATTATTATACAGCGTATAGTGTGTATAGCCGTCGTTGGCTGCAGTATAATAATCGTCCCCTCCGAAGTGACCCGAGTTTCGGTCGCCATATTGTAAAAATTGCGAGACGTTCTTGTCGTCCTCCCCAAATATAATAGATACATACACACACGTATACTTATGTGTGCGTACTCGTATGTCTCCTAACCATAATTTCTTCGCGACACACCCTATGTGTAAATATGTGCCCGTCATTGTGCAGTATTATAGGTAGTTCATAACCGATATGATATTATATTTGTGTTTTCCTAACTTATAGACCACCCCTCCGAAAAATTGAAATCTTATAAAAATCCGTACCCATACTTATTAGGGATCTATTGTTTAAAATCGGGTAATTTAATTTAAAACCGTATAAACACGGATTACTACCTACCTATTGTTGTATTTATTTTTTTCATACGACGGTGACGAAACTTAAACATAATATAGCTACGAACAAAAATGTGTTTGCGTAGGTATCAATTTGTAAAAAAAAAAAATCAAGCGAAAAAATTACCATAGGTTATTTTTCCTGAATTATATCGCTGTGACGCCAGTTTAACAATTCGAATTCCGTACGAGTGATGGTACGGAATTTAAAATTGACGTTTCACTCGGTTATTCGCGTCACGATAATATATTATGTAATATTATTTATTTGACATATAAAACGTGATACCATGAGCTTTTGCAGAAAAATACCGACTGTTGTAAAACCTGTACGTCTATGTTCTTTTAAATCGCGAAGACGACTATTATTTTAGGCTTACAACTGAAAATATGCATACGTTAAGCGAGGAAATCGGCTTAATATTTTTTATCGCTTGAACTAACAAATCGCACTAATTTAGAATCGCTTATAATTTACCTTTAATTAGGCGTATTCAGTAAACCGTTTTTAATTTTTTTTTTTTTTTCTAATTATATTTTAAGTTCTAAGCAATGTATTGGCTTTACCACAATATATAGTGTTTTTTTTTTTCTATTAAACGATTTCCGACCAAATAACGGTTAGTTTTTCTAGTGTTCCAAAAAAAACTATAAAAAAACATCAAAAAATTACTTTCTCAATACGTCGAACAGATCAAAAATGCTGCGAAACAATCCCTATGAAATGTTTAATCGGAACAGGATTTCTGATACAAAAGTTGTTCACAGATACAAACAAAAACTCATTGTAGTAAAATCAATACATTCCTTCGTTCAAAATCTAAAAATAACTCTGAAAACTAAGAAACTTAACAACATTGAATAGAAGTCATCCATACTAAGCAGTCATAATAAGATAATGCAACAATATTGTAAAACTTCTAACCACGTATTGAACCTAGGTATATTATTATAAAGTTTTACTCTATGCATTATTAGTATTACAACCAATTTAATACGGTCACGCGATTGCATTTCTCGTATACTTTATCGATTTCAAAGTATATTTAACGGATTTGAAAGCCATCTTTGTAGGTCAAGAATGATACCTAAGTACCTGTAGTACGTATCATTGAATCGCATGGAATATATTTGTTAAAGTCGTGTATATATATAAACTTCTCCACCGTATCATTTGCATCTAATAATAAGTTACACGATATACCGATGCATAATATAACAACTAAATATACATAGGTGTCGGCTACACTGCCATAGCCATTGGCCTATTGACCTCGGCCGGAAATACTGCAGAGTGAACCGGATATCGCTCGCCGTTGACTAATTTATAACCGACGGATACAATCGACCGCGTACCTATCGTTATCACACTAATATACTTGCACGCATACCTTTAAATGCGTATTGCAAAGTTTTGTATAAAAGCCGCACATACAATATGATACTATTGTAACTTTTGTCCGTTATACCTTAGTAACATTGTATCAACTAACCGGATACTCGTTTTCGTAGATTTCTGGTAGAAAAGTTTCTTTCGCTGCGTCCGACAATTTAATAAGCACCAATCATAACGATATGAGCGCGTTCCCCGCGTCGTTCAGAATCGATTTTGATCAAAGAATGTCTTTGTGTATTTGTACGCATTCCATAGCCGAATCTATCGCACGCAAACGTCGAAAAATGCACATACACAGGCGGAGACGAATGGGTCCCGTCGAGACCGCGACGCGGACGTTTCATTGCACCAAGGCGCCGCCACCACGGTTGAAATTCCGGCATGAGGCCCGCGTTTAAAATTGTTTAATACATATACGTACGTACTATTTAACGATTCTAATCGATTATTTTTCAAACAAAATCGCGCGGTGAGTTTTTACGATACACTCAATGGAACACGCTTAACTAGTGTCAACGTGTTGTTTTACGTACCTGCGCATATTCGTTTTTTCACACGGCGCAACGTTAATGCAGCCATTTGAAATAACGACATTTTATTGTTAAACGACAATGCCGCGTAAAGATTGTACGGGTAAGGGGTATGGGGCCACGGATCTTAGTTCATGGCGGGGGCCGGTGACCAGATTTGTGAACATTCTTTGCTAGCAACATTACGGATTTCGCCAAACTCTTACAAGCCTATAGGTGTCCACCTGTGACCGTTGATATAATGTAGATCGTTAGACATTATTTTATATTGGAAAATAAAACGATACGTTATTATTATCTGTATAGTGTGTTCGGATTAAACACTAATGGGAGATAATGGTACCCCCCGGATTAAATATGCACCATGACCAACATATTTTTGGCTACAGCACTGCGGGTCCTCGCCGCGTCCCTCAATGTCGGATGTCCGAAATGCAATCCCTGAAGGGCGGCTCACGCATGATTTTGGGATTTGCAGAACGGGAATTGAATTTATTTTTTTTTTCGCCACATCATTTATAGGTTACCTCGGTAACTATTATCGTTTTAGTTAGTTCGGTTGTGGCGAAATATCAAATAACGTTTCAAAACAATAATCGTGGAAATAAAATCACGAAAACGCACACCGTTATTCGTTCGCTCGGTATGGGTACCATTAGATCAATATTACACAATACGATCGCGGTGTCTGTCTGAACCTATACTCGATATTTATATATATATATACGTTTGCGATACACCGGATGATTCGTTTAAGCGGGTAGACTCGTTATTTCGGAGTGTATTAAATGTTTTCGGATTTTGTTTTCCAGAACGATCAAGAAACCAACAGTTCTACATTAACTCCACTGCTCTCCTCCAACCCAAACTTAAAAGTGTAATATCTCGTAAACGGACCGACGGAAATCAAAAATGTCAACACTAAAATGCATTTCGGCTAACACTCCGTATGTCTATCGAGTTTTCAATGTAGCGAACGCCGTTTGAAAATCAAAAGCGAGCGGCGGTTTTATCCCCCGAAAACAAGGGCGACGGAAAATGACGCAGACGTAATAATTGCGGAGCAGCTTGTTTTTGAAATGCTCTAGGAAACGAATTCCGGGAGAAGTCGATACTTTCCGGGATAACGAGTGCGCCCGTCCAAACGGTGTCCGCGATATCCGCGAATATACGCGTGTTCCGCAATATAACGGGCAGTGTCCGCGCGCGACAGTGCGCGGGCAAAACGTACCGGTCGACGCCGTCGTTACGACGGAAATTACCCGTGCGGCCGGCCTGACGACGGCTGCGACAGTCTTTTTAGTATTTGTTTCCCGCCGTCGTATCGCAGGCTATTTTGTGACGCGACTCGTCGCCTACGCGCGTATCACGCCCGACCGTTGCGCGCGAATAACGCCGACGACGGCGGCGGCGGCGGTTGTCGTAACCGCGCGCCCGCGCGCTTCGAAATCCGCCCGGCGCGACAGGACGTTGTAGCGTCACGGACGCGGGTGGACGGACCGGCCCGGCGCCCGTCCGAAAACGCGCCGTCGAGGACCGAACGGCCGCCGCGGGGTGAAAAGTCGACGCGGCGCGACGAGACGAGCCGCCGCGGCGATCGGTTACCGCGACGCGGCCCCGCGGGTTACGTGTGAAAAAAACCAATGTTTACGCGTGCCGGACACTCGTACTGCCCCGCGTGCCCGTTATTCGGGGGGGAACGGAAAAAAAGAATCGCGTAAAATATCGTCAGTCTCGGGCTCGCGCGCCGCCCTGTGCATCGCGCACGATCGTTTTATTACAACGCTATACATCGCACCGGCGACGACACCCGTTCGCATTGTGTGCATATTAGACGTTTGACGGCGGCGGCGGCGACGACCGTCGTCTCTCACGTATCGCGTGTCCCGTTGCCGACCCGGTTGACAGATAACAGCCGTGTAAATTTGTCTAAAACGTTGCCGTCGGTCGTGTCCCCCCGGATGTTTTATCGTTTCGCGAATCGCGCCACGCGATCAAACGCGCGGACACCCGACGCCGTAGCGAAACAGTCGTAACCGGCACCCGGAGACCCCGGCAAAGACCGCCGTGGTTTTTAGCGGACGTTCACTACGTGCTGCGTAGTCCGTCGCTCCCTTACAAACAGATTCCGTGAGCCGACGGGACTGCACCTACCCTTTAACTTTTCTACACTTCTCCCAGTCACGCCCACACCAGTCGGTGAGAGGATTTCCTATGTAAAATAAAATACGTTGTGGCGAAAAATCTACAAACTCGATCGTTTGCTGTTTAACTTCAAGTGAATGCACAGAAACTGTTGTACGTAAGAACTCGGGAAGGCAAAAGGGGAAATTAAATGTACCATTACTTACGAAAAACGATTCTGAGCAGATTTCGGTTAATAATGTTGCTTTGTCAACAATATATACATCGAATTATAGTAAAATAGTTACATATGCATTATATATTATCTTTCATTAAAGACCTTTGACCTTTGTTTAATATAAAAAACGGGAAAATAGGTTCAACCCGTTTTTCCTACGTTTTTTCCATGAAAATAGTTGAGAAAATAAAAAAATTACCTCTTTAAAGTACCACTCCAGTTAGATTTCCTTTCAGAAATAGTGCTATCGTTATAAATCGGAGCGAAATTTCTGATTGAAAACTTGTCCACAGAAAGGAAAAATAATAAAAAAAAAAAAAGATCATTGTCAAAAACTATGACTTACATAAAAACTTTTTGGAATCATATATTCTAAAATTTAGAATGTCACTCCGCTCAGAATCTAAAATTTCATCCAACTAAATATCTATTATTTTAACCGTTAAAGCAAGCATATGATTTGTAATACTTCAACTTCCCGGTCTTCTATTGTGTTTCACATGATTTCTGCTACTGACTGGTTCCTCCTTAGACCTTTAATTTGTTCAATAAATCGGCTAGGAGGACGTCTTCCACTCCTTTTGCCTTGTACAAATGCCTTGTAGAATTCCTCCAATATTTATGATTTTGTTTGCAATAGTTTTCTATACGATGCCATTTCAACAAATTTTCCATTGTTAAGCATAGGAACGTCAATAATCCACGATTTGGCACGATGTGTAAGAATGCTAAGCGTTTCTATCCGACATTTCGTTTCTTTCGTTATGGTTTTTTATGCCCTAGATGGTTTAGTAAATATTGCTATCTTAGCCATTTCCAGTGTGTTTTATTTTCTCCTCGAGACCACCTTTATTTGATATGTATACTCATAAGAAAATTATATTAATTTTACGTTCTATATTTGAAATTCTCTCGAAGTTGATGTCTCGTGTTTCAGCTCAGTCAGCCATCTCAGCATGGTAAGCCTCTTTACTCTTTTAATGAATCCAGCTTATTATTACTAGTTTAGCCTAATATTCTCAGGGTAGATATTTAAATAAGTTTGTAAACATTTTTATATTGATTGAACGAAAAAAATAGCTACTGTTTAGTTATTTATACCAAAATGTATTTTTGTATTTTCGGATTTCGTACATTTTGTAGGTTAGTTTTATTTTTTTATATTTTATTATAACTCAACCAATCGAGAATTCCAAAATAATTGTTTAAGACTTGTAAGTATGAGCGGGTGAACCGATAACTGTAGTACTGCCTCAACCTAAGTTTTAGATAAAACATTATTCGTTTGGCTCAAATAAATTACTAGATTTAGATTGGATATTCTATTATCGACGTCAATTTTTTTTATATTTTCAAAAACCGTTAACTTAAAAATGAAATTTAAATTACAGAAGTAATTTATTTATAAATATGACGGCGATCGATAATCGGAATTATTACACTTGAACAAGTTACAGATTAAACGTAAGTAAAGTATATTCAATAATCAAAATATCAAGACCGGAATATAGGCAGCATTTAATTAACTAACTATATATAATATGATTTGAATTTTTTAGATTTTCGTTGATAATCTTCATGAATCATACTGATTCAAAGTCATATACCACATTTGCATAATATTTGGCCGTAATTGCATGTTTGATGCTTATTTCAATGAAACTATGTGCCACCAGTCACCACGAACAAATTTGTCAGTTGTCGCCAGAGTGGCCATTTTTTACTGCGTATTTTTATCATTTTTACTGGATGTTTGGATTATGACTCATTTGAATACGTTTCAATACATATAAATGTGTGTTCTAATAATATTATGATTATGCGCAAAATTCAAATGTTTTAAAGCTGTTAGAAACGCATTAATTAATGTTGAAAATCAAAATAAATCCGTATCCCTGTAGTAGTAGTAGTACAAAAATTATGACATTTTTTTGTTTCTGTTCACTCTAAATAAAATAATACACTAACCCGACTCGTCGTTTAACTAAAACACTTGTGCATGTATACGTCTCACAAACAAACCTGCGTTTTAAGTGTCGGTCACATAATTTCGTAATGAAGTAGGTACCCATATAACGTCCCCAAAATACAACTCGACGCTTACAGATTTAGACCGTCTTCAAAATGTACGACATTATTGACAAGGGACAAGGGTGAAATTGGCATTCGCTTAAATTCGGTTTTAACCGAAAAACGTCAGTTGTATAAACGAACAATCATAATAAGCGTTATTTTGAGTATATTCAAAATTTAAATTTTACCTATTATAGGAAACGATTTGATTTGTTTTGTGTAAATAAATAATATAAACTTCAGGAAAATAATGATTTTCTTTAGCATACGTGTAGTTTTAAATTCATTATAACATTATCTATACACAGTACATAACATCTGATATGTTAATACATTACAGACATAACATAATATTTTATAGTAAAGACATATTTTTTTTTTTTTTTATAAACAAATACAGTGATTATCATTCTTGAGTATAATGATGTCACGAGAGTGCAGCAAACCCTATAGTTTATTGTTTATCATTGTTATTATTATTATTATTATTATTTTTTTTTTTTGTTTAAAAGCAACATACAATCATAGTGAATTTAAATTAACATACCGATAGAATGTCAGAATTGGTTTTTTTTCTTTCATAGTCTGGTGCATAACACTAGTAATAATTTAAGTCAAAGCTCACGAATAATCGGTACAAAATATTATCATCGCCATCAAAAATGTGCATCACATTCACAAACAAAAATACGCCGTCCTGAAACCAATACCTTCCACACGTTTCACTTAAAATCTAAAATTAGAATTTGTATTAAGTATATTATGCTATCAAAATAAACATCGTTAAAAATAAGAGTTACGGGTCGTAAAAATGTAGAATTATGCATATTGTATACGTTTTATAATTATATAAGTAATATGTACGTCAACTGTTTACCTTATAAATTCATCGAAGGAACATGTTGTTCTTATATTTATCTTGGTATACTGAAAATATGTGAAATTTCCGAGCTCTGTACGAGTTTTCAACACATCCATAACAAATTTTAAATAACGAATAGGTAAACAACATTAAAATGGCATACGATAATGGTGCTTTTTTTCTAATCATATTATATTTTTATACTTTTGTATTTTAACCTATTTTTTTTTAAACTACTCGTGTTTAGACATATTGGTTTGCATGTTAGTAAAAATCTAGAAAACTACTTAACCTACTTTAATTAACCTTATATACCTATACATATCAGTACATCAATATACTGTAAGATACTCATTATCTCGAACAGTATTAACTTTTTTCTGAATTTGTTTTACAGAAAATTTAATAAACAAACAACTCAACAGTTTTACATTTATTATTTTTTGTTGCCCTTATTTTTGGAAGTAAAACCATTTCCTACTTTTGATTTTCATGTAGCAAAATATATTAAAAATCCATAAATATATGGAGTATCAATAATGGTTTTATCCGGAAAAATGAGGGTGAAAAATAACATAAATGACAAATTGTAGATTACTTGTTTTTCAAGTATTTTATGAAACAAAGTCCGAAGAAATTTGATACTTTACGAGATAATGAGTGACTTACGATAGATTGATCACTCCTTATCTTTTTCCTGGTACATTTAGATATTTTTAATGACTTTCTCCAGACCAAAAGAGCTCAACCTCGGGAATTATAATTTTTTATATGCGGATTGAAGTAATATAATTTCGTTTGAATTTCAGTATGAACTTCACTAAAAATAATTCTGAGTAAAGCGTTATTAGTAATGGTTTTACTTTGTCCACTTACTATCAAGGTACCTAACTGATAAATTTAAAAAAAAAAATACATAAAACATTTCCAGGTTTCTCCACTTATTAAGAAAACTTCAGGGTAAATCAAAAAATACCCCCCTCAGCGCACCGACCAGATCAAATATCATATATGGAAGTTCCAATATACGTTTTGATCAGAACAAGATTTCTAGTAGGAAAGTTGTTTATAAACACAAAAAAAAAAAAAAAAAGGCACATCGCACAGTAAAGCCAACGAATTCCTCGCTTCGCTCTAAATCTAAAAGAAAAAAAGAACACTTACATTATAACGCGAACGTCCTAGATAATAATTTATATACAATATACTTACGCGTATTAAGTCACGAACCTTGGCGTACCACCACTCATGTACCTATCGGGTACGCCGAACTAAGAGAATAATATTATTTTACGATTTTGGAATACCGGTTTTACATATTATTATTATTATTATTATTACGGTCTCGTTTTTCCTGCGTACCGTACATTATACCATGGCATAACGTATACCGTATACCTGTATTGCATTATATTCTACCTATATCTAAAACGAACAAGTATCGAATTTGGTTCAGGTGCGTATACATATCTGTATATATATAGATGTAGGTAGGTAGGCAGGCAGGTAGATGGGTATAATAAGTCGGGCGGAGATTTTCGCACTCTCGTACGCGTCTCGTTGCCAAGTCGCACTCGCCGGTATACAACAAATACGATCGTTATCGTTTTCGTTAGTTATGCACTTTATTTGTTCCGCGTAGGCATCTGCGACTGTGCGAAATATAATTGAACAATAATAATAATAAATAGGTGCAGCAGGTATGGGTAGGCGTCCATACCAGAACTTTACAGTTGTGTGTCCCCGTGTACCGTACGACTTTCGGCACCCGGCCGTAAATCCTTATACCGAGTCTTGTTCGGGTCACGTAATATAACGTAATACGAAAATCGTGAAATTTAAAAAAAAAATTGCGCGCGCGATATCGGCCGGGAACGTCTCTGTGCAGCGACGCCAGCCTGTGTTTTGCCCGAAAATCTGCAGAATTTATTATGTTCACACACAATACATAGGACATGAGTATGCGGTTTCAAAATTAATTCCACACATTTTATTGCACGTATTTAGATAAGTATCTACTACCGTATTGCAAAGCTTTCATTTTCGAGAAAATATTGTATTACCTATAGTCACATATATATATATTATTGGAATAATAATATGCGGCTCGATCTAAACGATAAGGCGCAGTTTAAATCCCCTTTTACTCCGAGTGGGATTACCTACTATAATCAGATGTTAAACGATTGTATTGACTATAGGTAAGAGGTATGCACCTAATATTATATTCAATCGTCGATATTTTTTTTTTTAAAGATGATTGGTATTTTTTCGAAAATACGTTATACCGATAAAATTAAATAATGTATACAACTCGCATTTACATAAGTACATAATAACATTCACCGGTTTACCACGGTGCCTGTCCAACAGTATTACACTGTAAACGTGTCAATTTAAGTGTATAACGAAAACCATTTTGAAGTAACAGTTTCGACAATTTCGATTTATTATTCGTTAAACGAATAAAATATTATAATCGCTTATAAATATGTAATAACAATCACGATTCAATCAGTTTTGTGTAAAACAAAATTTTTATTTTTATTCGCATTGATCATATTACTATAGAAACTTATCTGCATTTAATCTGAGTACCTATTGCACTTTTTTTTCTAATTGCCATTGATCATATTCAATTGTTTGAGAAAACGCTTCCGTAATTAATTTTAATTGTTCCGCAGTACGTTTATTGCACTTAATAATTATACTGCATAACCATTCTGCTTTTATATACACACATATATTTTACAAAAAAAACTACCCACACGGAACAGAACTCCGTCACTATAGGATCGAATTTTCTTCTACGTAGTTTGTCTATAACAGGGGTCGGAAACCTTTTTGTGTAAATGAGCCATTTAAAAAAAAAAAAAACTATAATTTCGAAACTTAATCAGTCCGCTCAATTATGACTTCACCGACGTTCTTAAATAGGCAATATACATATGTTCAAAAAAAAAAAATTGAAAAATTAGATTCGACCCACATCATTTTTTATTCAAACGATTTTCGTCAAAATTTGATATTAAAATTCTTTTATAAAAAAAAAAATACTACATTAAACTCAAATATATTATTTTTTTATCGCAAGGTAAGACGTTTAATAAACTTCCTGTTATATTTTCACGCATTTTTGTTTAGTCCGAATAAAAATTGCGTACAAAACTCGCAAAATTAAAATGTCTATAAATAGCTCAAAAATAACTTAAATTTTTTTGAAAATTTCACCACGTCTAAAAAAGGCAAATATATGTTTTCTGTCCAAATTTTAAGTGTCTACGAATATTTTTAACTGAATTAAAACAAATAACGGAGTTGAAAAATAATAAAAACATTATTTTCGTAAATTTCCAGTTTTTCTTACGTTCTGTCCTGGTTTTTCCCAGATGTTATTATAAACGCTCGGAAAACCAAAAAATGACCTCCCAAAAGTACCATCTGGACGAAATTCCTTTACAAAACGGTGCCGGAGTAAGATTTCTGGTAGAATTTTTGTACACGGTATAAAAAAATTAAAATCAAATATACGTCTTATATAAAACCAATAGATTCTGCGCCATACTCGGAATCTCAAATGCATATGATCAAGACTCGTACAAAATATTTATTCTATTTCAAGACTGCGTATCATAAAGGCTATTTATTATTGTTATTTGTATTTTTTTTTTTTTTTTTGTTCACTAACTTAATGGTCAAAATGCACATATACGGTAATACGGTATGTATAGACGGATATTTATAATTAAGTCACACGCGTACAGTAGTCGCGTATAAAATGTTCGCAATAGTGGAGTTTGAAATTAGAATGTGTTCGATTATTAAAAATATATATATATGTATTTATGGGCGTCTTCGATTACCGTCTCACAGAAATTTCGCGTCGATCGTAATCGATCATATAATGTGGGTATAGGTACCAGCTGGCCTGGCCGTATCCTCTTTTAAGTTATGATCTATAATTATACGGCTGGAAAAAAAAAAAAATAAAAAAAGAGCATTAAAAAACAAAATATTTAATTAACTCATTTCAACGGTAGGTGTACGCGTGCATATATTAAAGTGTATAAAATAAATCGTCGACAAATCGTTTTGCATCGGGCATTATATAGGACGCGTATTATTATTAACAGACAAACGTGTTTTTAATAGTCCAGATCGTTTTTACGGAAATTAACATATTGTATAAATATTAGGTAGGTTGGTAATAGCAGGTATACAACTATGCGTCTATACAACTACAGTAGTCGCCTCTAATAATTGATTTAACGCCGAAAAAATGTGTACACATAATATTGTTATTATTATTATTATTATTATTATTTATGTGTATCAGCTCTACAGTTTCGTATATTATATTCATAGCAAATTAAAATATACAAATTATTGGTAAGTACTGCATGCACCTATTATACGCGGCGGCCATACATATTATTCGTTTCGATTTTTTTTACGAACAAATATTAAACGCGTTTCGGATAGGCGTAACCGCTTTCGGTCGGCGAAAAGAACCTTTTTCGGACCGGAAAACGCTATATTTATAATAATATAATATAATGCAATAACGAGATGTTTCGGCAATTTGAAAAAAACAATTTGTTCGACCTTTTGCTTAATTATTTCTATATATTTATACGTACATTTACTGTAAGTACGTTATTTACGTTTCTGTAACCATTTACCAACGAACACGTAAAATAACGACGACGCATAACGAGGTTATATTTTACATTCCGAGTGTAACGCAAAGAAGTTTTATTATTAAGTTTTGTGTGGTTTTATTTTTTCTTCAACCTTTTCAATACATCGATTAGACAAAATACGAGGAACATAATTAATTTGTATACATTATAATATCGATTGGAAGTTTTTTTTTTTTTTTTTTAACTCGGTACATAAATTAACCTTGTACCCAGAACGAATTACTATTTTTGGCGCAAATGGATAATTCCCGTATCTACAGAGCCTTGGAATAAACTTTGGTTTTTTGTTAAATTTCCTTCAGTGAGGAATACGCAATGTGCATTGCATATTCACCACTGGCAAACTACCTGTCAGTCAGTAGGACCAAATGATAAGATAAACAACAGTCACAGAATATGCGGTAGTTGTCTTTTTTGGCAGTTGAAACAAATCGCAAATGTACAATCCATCTAATATACAATAGTATATTAGATTCACATTATATACTTGATCAAAACACAGTGAAACTCGATCAACCGTCACTTTTTGTTATCCGTCATCGTCAAAACCTAGGCAAATGCAACGGGTGGTATTATTTCTGTGTAAAATACGAAACGTTGCCGTTTAAAAAGTTCAAGCCAGCAAAAGACCGAAGCGTAGATGACAGATTATTTAGTTTAACATGCATGTATATTGTATATTATATATGATGTAATGATTTTTTTATTGTTCTTTATATGAAAATACAGACGCTGTGAAATATATATATATCTGTACGTTTATTGAAAAATGTCCGTTAATAACCGTCTATTTGATTATCCATCGGGTCTCTCCGGTTCCGTGGCCGACAGTTAATTGAGTTTCTAGTGTAAATAAATATAATATTCCAACGGTTATGATGCGTTTAAACCGGCCCGTTTCATTAAACCGTTGAACATGAAAGTATAAAAATATGAAAATAAGCACGAAACTACCGCTGGCAACCAATAATGACGGAGTCAAAAAAAAAAAATATTAACATTTAAATTTAAAGCCGATGTTTTAATATCAAATAAAATAATCCGGTATCCTGTTGGTATGAAAAATATAAATTAATTAAATAAAGGATCAAAAAGTCAAAACAATTTAGCGTGATATATCGTATACGGTCTCGTATATTAGCCGATCGGTTTTATTTGGGAAATCGAACATAACCGAGTGTAAAACTTAATGTTTTTGACAGTTTTCTTGAATTTTTTTTTTTTTTAATAAAATTATTAACGCTTTTGATCGAATAATACAATATTATGGTACCGCTTTTCCGATACGTCCGACATTGATTGGAATTGAGTGGACGTGACGATAACGGAACTGAGAGCATCGACTTTCATTGAAATTTCATTTTTAATCGCGGTGTGTTTTGTATACGTTCCGGTTACGGGTTATAAACCCCGTGAGACGTACGCGTTCATTTACCGGAATTTTGGCCGGCGTAAAAATCGAGGAATTCGAGTGGTCGCGGCGAAAAGCGCGAGGAGCCGTGTTCCTCGGACTATTTTTGTGCTGCGAGGTCGTTTTTGCCGGGCCGGTTTCAATAAATCCGGTCGTTATTACCGCGGCCGCCCGACATTGTGCGTTGCGTAATTACGCGCGCGGGCGCGCGCGATAAAACGTTTCGGCGAGACGTTAAAGACCCGCTACGCCGTCGCGCCGTCATTGTCGCCGCGAACTCGTTGCTTGCCCCGTGCACACGGGCAGCGAGCGGATCTCGTCGTTTCGCGTTCGAAAAACGATCGCGCGCAGCTAATCCGTTCGGCGTACATTTGCATTGGTGTACACGCGCGAATCGACGGACACGATGCGGCGGCGTCGGCGGTGGCGGCGTCGGCGGCGATTTTCGCGATTTATGTTACACCGCGGACAGTGTGCAAGCACCGAGTACCGGTACCGGTAGCGGTCCTCCCGTTGCCGCGGAATTCCGATAGCGCGGCGGCACCGGCGACCGATCGCCGCCGCCGTCGTTCGACACACGGAATGCAAGTGTAAAGTATAAGTAAACGGACGGCGCGCGCGTGCGTGTGTCGATACCCAGTCAAAGACGACGGCGACGGGCACGTAACACAGCGGTAATAGCGTAATGACAACGAAATAGGTCTCGTCTCGATTTCCGGACGGCGGTCGGCAGTTATTTTTTACAGAAATAAAATCCTCCGCCTCGCACGTACACGCGCGGTGGCGGCGCGAGGTTTTTTTTTTTTTTTTTCCAATTCGAGTGTAACATCGCGAAAACATCGTACGGCTAAAACGCAAGCGGACGAACGGCTACAATCCCGGACCTGCGGCTAAGGCTCGTATCAGACGTTCCTGCACTTCATATTTTCGTTGACATACACAACGGTAAAGCGCCGCCCACTCGCCAGATACGGACATGTTAAGCAGCCCCGTTGTAATACGGTATTCACGCCGCCACTGCCGTACGCACAATTCGATGTAGTGACTGATAAATTATATATACACGGTACATCAAAACCATAAAGTCCGATTTTCGAGGATTTTGCGGCCCATCTCAGTATCAACACAGCACCGACGTGCCATACTATCTCTGCGGGCGGAAGCGTTAAATAACTAGACGATAAATATACGGATAGGATAAAAATAATTCAAATGTTTTGAAAATTTTACCGCGAATAGAAAAAACAAATGTGTTATGTGTTTCCCTCAAAATTGCATGTTTCCATGAATATTTTTAACNTTCAAATGTTTTGAAAATTTTACCGCGAATAGAAAAAACAAAATTTATGTGTTTCCCTCAAAATTGCATGTTTCCATGAATATTTTTAACCGAATTACAACAAAAAAATACAATTGAAAATGGTTTTTTTTTTTCTTTCTTTCGTATTATTTCCGATCTTTCTACGTTTTCATTCAGTTTTGCTCGGTTCTTAAAAAAAAACTGCGTGGGAAATCAACAAATCGCCTTTCTTACTCGTTCAGAAAATTGATAATTCAACAAAAAGAGGTTATTGTTGTTTTACTACCGGAGCAATATTTCTGGTAAAAATTTAAAACAACGAAATCAATAACGCCACGGCTGCTGTAAATGTTTGCCGTTTTACCTATAATTTTTTTTACGGTTTTCTCCAAATATTTCGAAAACCCCTTAGAAAAATCGAAAACAAATCGCTCGCCGACTAGATAAGGCCCGGCCCACGCAGGTCTTTAATACCTAAACGTCTGTTATACATTGTCCGCATTGATAATTGCTAAAAATGATTAATAAGATACAAACAGTTCGATTTTATTTGTAGATGAAATTGACGGTATTGATCTCGCGTTATCCGAATTCTCGATTGTCTACGTGATTGTCCCCGTAACCAGACAATAATGATGTCCGAGAATCAAAATAAAACCGTTTTTTATCCGTAGGCGCAATAGGACGAAATCGAACCGCGGATCGACCGAAATACGACCGCGACGTCGCGCCCGTATCACGCACGGACGTGCTTCGACCGTACACTTTCACCGTCACCGTGCGTATTGTTGTTCGTTGTTCTATCGAGTGCGGTGTACACAATAAAGCCGTTGCAGTTGTGCGCGCAATGGGAACCTGTTGTATTAATTTTGTTTCGGTTTTCGTTTATAATAATTATTTAGAAAAAAGGAACCATTGCGTTGCCGCGCGTTCTTTACCGTGCAATACGTTACGAACTGTACAACGGCGGGATTACAGTGAGACTATAAAATATAAAACATTTGATCAACTAACCGCCGGTCGTGGCCGCGTCATACTTGCGGCCTATCGCGCGCGATGAGTTCACTGACATGTCGTGATCGTATTGCTTTTTCGCTCGCGGTTCTAAACGAGTCAACGTGCATTCCGCGGAATACACGGAAAACCGTACGTGTCTACCCGTACACGTAGTGCAATAGCGACACCGAGTCGTTTTTCAATCCGGTGTATGGTGAGAGATCTACAATTCGGTTTTACTGTGATGTATATTTGTTATTATTTTTATTTATTTTTTTTTTTCTGTGCCTGCGACTTTTTGACCGGAAAACTCACTCCGATCGAAAAATAACAAGAGACCTTTTTTGTTGAATTTTCAATCTTGTCGGTGAATGAGAAAGTAGTTTTTTTTTTTTTTTTCAATAATTTAGCAAATGTAGAAAGAACAGGAAAATGTACGAAAGTAATGATTTTATTATTTTCAAATTTTTTTTTTTTTTTCGTTGTAACTCCGTTTAAAATATTCATAGAGACTTGAAATATCGACAGAAAACTTATATTTACATTTCTAGGCGTGGTAAAATTTTCGAAACGTTTGAGCCATTTTCGTGCTGTTTATAGGCGTTTTAATTTTGCTAGTTTTTCACGTAATTTATATTAAGTACCTTGGAGATAAAAAAGTTGGACAAAAGAGAAATGATTGAACGTTTCACAGAAGGTTTATTATAAGTCAAACTTAGTAGTAATATTTTTTTCATAATAGTTTTAAGATCAAGTTTTGATAAAAATTATAAATATTACTGCCTTTCAGAACAGTTATAACCGAACTCTGCTCAGAATTTTTGTTCATTAGAAATGATTAATCGTTCATACGTACGTTGATGTACGTACATTCCCAACTTCTCACTTATAACATCGGCCCACCGATTGTGCGAAGTATTTTTAAAATTATTTTCCTAATCTATTAATAATGGATACAATGTGTCTATTAATATTTAACTGTTAATAGTTTTTTGACAAGTAACTACAAGAGGAATTGATAAAAATTACCTCATAAATAGACCACCACCTAGAAAAAACCGATCATCGTCAACATTAAAAACGATCAGACTTTCGGAGCATGATTTCCGGTAGAAAAGTTGTTTACAGGTACAGCAAAAAACACGTATAGTAAAAAAAGCAGTTTACTCGGAATTTTCGGAAACATAATATTATTATGATAATACCTATGATATACATAATGTATCAATATGTATATAAATATATATAAATGCAACTTCTCAAGTAGGTTTTGCAGTGCAATGCCGTTACACGAAGAAATCATTAAATAAATAATATTATTAAAATAAATATCGTGGTCCGTGATGAGTGTGTGGAATTCGCATTCTATTCAAACACGCCCCGTCGCAATCCCACTGGATACGCGCGTAACGTGGTTCAAACATTAAAAAAGCGTAAGTATAATTTTTTTCATCGTACACGTATCTACGCGCAAGCTGTCTGCGAATTATTACGATTTACGAGTGAAAACATAGCGGCTCCGGGACGTATCAAACCGTATAACGAGAATATTATTCACATAGGTTTCGTAACGGCGTCGCGGAGTTCTCTCTTTTTTGCGCGACTTATAAGACTTTCGATAAAACGCTAAACTCATGCTATTATTATTATTATTATTATATTTTAATATTTATTATCGTCATCGTTTGACGATCCCGTGTGGCCGAAGTCACCGCGTCTCGTAAAATACCCTCCTATATTATAATGTAAGCGCAAAGCGACGATATACGAGCATATTATATGTGCTGGATGGTGTATTTACAGACCATATTTGAGTTAAAACCAAGCGGAATGTAAACACGGGACCCATCGTGGTTATCCATCGCCTATAGGACTTAGGTTTTAGGTACCGATATTCCCTTGTATCATTATCAGGTTTGCACCGACAGACATAGGTTGAGTTTTTCCATCTCACCACCGCTTTAGCTAAATCCGCGGTGGCCTTATGTTGACTATAGGTAGTCAATTTTAGGTTTACACTTAGCATAGCACGCAAACTCCTTTGAAGCAATATCGGATTTGAGACTATAAATACGCTACTGGTCGAAACAGAAAACGGCACAGTTTCACAGTTTAGAGGCGAAGAATTTTTTCCTGATTATCTTGAAGAATCCTGATTGCACATTATATAGACATGGAATTATTTTCGCGGTATAAATGAAAGTGTGAACGAATTACAAGTAAACATAAATGATTAAATTATGCTCACGACAGATTTGAATATAGTTTCGAGCGTCACGCAATTATAACATCCCATAAAGCATACTTACTCTGTACTTTACCCCAACGCCTAAAACCATCACCCTCCAATTATAATACCTACAACAGATTTTAGCGTCATGAAAAAAACATCACTCCGTAAAATATTTACTTACCATGTGAATCACGACAACACCGACACCCTTCATCCTTAAAAACAATTTGGTTGTGATAGATTGTGTACGCATTTCGTTACAGGTTTTGTACTTTTGAAATATGTATTTTGGGAAACAGTAATGTAATGTATTAGTGAATCCCCCATAAGGTTAAGTTTTTAAAAAGTTTAAATCGATCGATTAGAAAAATAACTAAATATTATAACATTCACAGAATATTCGAAATTAAATGATATGATAACAATGTTTCAAACATTTTTATTTTGATCTAATTCAATTATTATCATAATATAAACGTCATCTAATCATTGCTGTCTGGGATATAATAGTCATTGAAATTCGAATAACGAAAATACGATGATTTTAGTGAAATATGCAAAGTTGTTGTCTTAAACTCGGTGAGATATAATAGATATTATTGATATCGTTATAAATTCACACTCGTTGAATCTATTATGATAATACTAAGAACGAGCGAATGTAAGTTTTCGTGTAATTAGGGCTCTAATGGTGAACAAACACGCCATACCCAACACGTCTTAAGCGCGTGTTTTAAATATTATATTATAACAAGACGTCACTAAGATAACCAAAATTAGAATATAGGTCCAGCTAAAATTGTCGAATACTGGGCAATTAACTAATTTTTTAAAACTAATTTGAGTTGTTTTAAAAAGTAATAATAATAAGTTAGCTAATGTTAGGTTAGGTTTATTATTATGGCTATTTTAAAATATATATAAATTAATTAGAATAGGTAACGAGTTAAGTTAAAAAAGACGGGCATACTTTGCACGTGGGTGAGCCACTAATGTAGGTGAGAAATTTGGATGGTAGAAGGATAAATTAATGTATATCTGTACACAATGATAAACCATTGCTAACGAAAAACAATTCTGATCAGTTTCGATTATAATAATATTAATTTGTCAACAATATAAATGTCATATACGAAATAATTAAAAATGCATTATTTATAATCGTTAATAATATTTGTTTAATATTGTGCCTATATTCCCATTTTTCCTGAGTTTTTTTCCGGTTTTTACTTTTATTGGGAAACCCCTTGGGAAAATCAAAAAATGATATTCTTAAAATACCGCCACAGTTAGATTCCGTTTTAGAAAAAAAAAATAAACATCATTGTAAAACCAATACATTCCTCGTCCCACTCAGAATATAAAATAAGTTATTTTTTTTAAAATTTCACTTATAAACGTATTTTATACTATTCTTGTTGGAAAAAGCCATACGTGACTCAAATGGGTATTGCATAGGTCACATGCCTGTTTTGTTATGTAATAATGATATTCACGTAAAAATACTCAATTTTTGTAGAAAATAAATGCAAAAAATATAGGTACATAGTTTTTTATAAAAAAACAATTATTAAATACTATACATTTTAATAAAATAACTAAATTAATGTAAAATTGTTTAAAAATAAATAATTAACTTCTAAAATAAAAAATAATTATTTCCTAACATTTTATATATTTATTTGTCTAACTAGCTATATTAGATATGATACCAGGTATGTTAAAAATTGCAAAAATATAAATACATTTTAAGTTACTAGTTAAATTTTAACTATTTTAACTAGTTAGCTTTGAAAATTTCCGAAGTAAAAAAAATCTTTAAATTCGAAAATATCCTAAGAAATTAAAATCAAAATCAAAATGTCTGAAGCACCGAAGATAATACACGACTTATTGTTATTAATTAACGTTGTTTCTAAATTTGGGAATTTACCTTCAGACATTTCGACAAAATATCATCACGAGCTATATATTATGTTACACTTCATGTAAGTAATGATTTTGTCCAATTAATGAAATGGGCAATTTGTTTGCTCCTTCCGTGAAATAACCAAGTTAACTGCCCAATTCGCGGAATTTGCCCATTTTACGGGTTGGATTTCAAAAATGCAATGTCCATTTGATGAACTGGCAACTAGTGTTCATAGTAACATAACTGGACACCAACACGTCAGCTGACCATTAAATAAAAATGCGAAATAGTTTAAACGGTTTTATAAGTGAAACGGTCGTTTTTTTTTTTTTTTTTTTTAATTATAATTTTAACAATTATTATGGATACGCGTGCTGAACAAATGTGTGTGTTACTTTAGTTTCGGCTGTATACTATGCATTGGACAAATTCACATTTGGGATACAATAAATGTAGGCATAGTAAGTATAGATAAGTACAAAAGACGGTTTTTCGTAAACGAGTGCTCTGACACACAAATTACATAGTTGCTCGTTACGTATATAATATTATATATACACCCAGCGGTCTGTCTAACCCGCATCATTAGAATAGGTATAGTAACTATAGTTGTTGCCGTGGTCGGAATTGCTTTGGCTGGTCCGAATTCCATTAGTCCGGTAAAATAATAATAATAATATTGTGTTTACCAAACATTCCGACCGTTCTACACGCGTTTTAGTTGAACACGATGGGGTATAAATAAGGAAATATATGGGTGAAAACACTTAAAAAATAACAAACTCTGGTGAGTTTATTATTATTTGTGGGTTCCCCGCGGTATAGATAATCGGCGATCACCAATAACAGTCGTCGTTACCGTGGAGAAAAAAGAAAACTTTTTTTTTTTTTTTTTTGTTTTTTAACATTTTAACATTATTACTTACGTATTGTGCTATAGTTCACCGTCACTCTGCCGTACGTTCAAATGATACTCGTATAATCCATATTATACATATAATATATAACAGGCAAATCGCTACGGTCAAAACTCCCGGTAGAAACAATGATTCTCGTTTCGTTGTTATTTAGATATCCCGAACAGAGTAGTTAATATTCCGTCGAAAACAGTAATAATGATTATTTAATTCGGCTGTACTTGCCTTTATGTATTAGACGTACCTGTAGGATAAACGATCGTGAGCCCAAAATTAACCGAGGTCAATGGCCCCTTCGTTATAGACGGCGGTCAACGCTACACAACGCGTTTTAAGAAATATTTAATGGAAAAAAAAAATAATAATAATAATAAACTATACCCATCACGATACGTTTGACGAGGGAGAAGGGAGTGGAAGAGACGGTAGCAGAGACCAAATGAAGGCATAGGTGAGTTTGATTCTTTTTTTTTTTCTTTTTTTTTTTTGTCCTACATGTAGTTTGTTCCATCTTCGTCTCGTCACCGATTATTATTATTGTTACTATTATGATTATATCCGGCGAATTTTAATTACCGTGTAGAAATAAATGATCCGGAGTCGAGGCGATATGACGACGACGGTGGGTTTACGAAAAAAACCGCCACAGCCACCGCCGTCATTCCTCCGCCGTTGCTGCAAAATATTTTTGTAAAAGAAGAGGACCTTGTCCACCGGCCCAGCAGCACCGCTGTTGTTACACGAGACGAAACGCGTATAATATAATTTATTAGCCTATTATACGAGATTAGAGTAAAATACGTACCTATATATAATATATAATAATAATAATTTTTTATTCTCTTCGCCGAACTTGATTTTTTTTTTTTTTTTACTATTTTTTCTATCTACTCGTATATGTACGCGCGCGCCGTTCTATATAAATATATATAATAATAATATAACAGTTTTTTTATAATGTTTTTTTGTTTGTTCATAAGCAGCTTCGTATTATTATTACATACCGCCGCCCCCACCGCTACTGCTGCAGCACGCCACACATGAGAAAAGAACAACTGCAGCAGCGGAATAAAGAAGAACAAAAGAATCCCGCGTGTCACTATATAGGTATATATATATATATATATGTTTAAAGAAAACGGGAAGGTATATTGTTTAGGTATAGATTATGGAAAAGAGATATTGAACATATATTTTTTTTTCTACTCTCTATATACGAGTAGAATACCGTCGTCGTCGTTTGCAAAAAAAAAAAAAAAAACGGGTCTGCCACTGTGAAATAGCGGAAAGGCTAGTCTGTGTATTTAGATTCCTTGATTCCGTTAAATGCATACAAATATGTAACATATGTCAAAAGACCAGTATGTTAGCTAGCCTGAAATAACCGAAATTGATAATATCTTACCATAAAAATTTCTGTCCCAAATGTTATACTCACTTATATATTTATCGAGTATGGCGATTAAGAGTTGACAAACACAACCAGATGGACCCCCTCCCCAACACCTACAGGTCGCCTGGTCTCTATCGGACCCGCAACGGGACATATTAATATGGAAAACCATTGTTACAATAAATGGCAAATTTGCAACAATCGGTACAGTCTGTTTGTACCTGGATATAAACAAAATGTGCAGTATGCACTGATATTTTTAAAACTCGTTTATATTTTACTCTAAAATAAAGATAATACGTAATTTACATCATCGCGAGTAGTAAAAATTGTAATATAATTTACATCAAAATGCAAATTCTTTCGATAGTATAGTATTTACCAGTGGTGCCGAACCCTATATTTAGGTAGGGGCGTAAAGTAAATGCCATGTCTCATAATATTTTGATGGTGGATGGGTAGTTCAATGGTCGAGTACCTTCCGAACCTTCCATCTACAACAGTGGCACATCCATCCACAGAATCGGATATTTTTTAAACTCGTTTATACCTACTATGTGTTGTTAGGTTAGGCTAAGTTATACGTGTAGCATATTTTCGTAGACCTTTTCATTTATGGGGCGGTGAGTGTCTTATAATGTTTTAAGTTAGTTCTACTTGAATTTTTTGATTTCGACGCTACTGGTAAAAAAACATGACTTTGATAAAACGCCGTCTTTTTATATTCAAAAATGTATATTGAAGTAAATCATATAATGGTAATTTATTTATTTTTAAAACACCTCTATTAATAAAGTTAGTCTATTAAACATCAGGCAGTTGAACAAAATTGAAAAAAAAAAAAACATAATATTATTATATGGGTACCGCCGAAATAATCAAATATTTGATAATCGATATATCGATATATAGTGATTTTGATGCAAATTAACTATTTCAAACTATCTTTGAAAATTACATATTATTTTTATTTTGATGCAAATTAAAAACTCCCGCAATAACAAAATTATAAATGGTAAAGTGGAGTTCCGGGGTTTAAAGAAGACTACAAGGGTTAATGTGATGATCATCAAACACCTAATTTCATCCATTGAACCCGACACATTGTGACATGTTTATTTTATCTTAACCATTGTGGCACTTTGAAAATCATGGTTTAACAATTTTTTTTTTTTTTTTTAAATGGCTAATGTACATGAAAAGGTTCCCGACCACTGGTATACACATAACACTTATAACACTTGATTTAATTCTTCCACTAATCAAATAGGACACGAGAAATAGAAGACACATTTACACTAATATTATCAATTATACGTGTAAAAAACAACCACGTGCGACCAACGTGATATCAGTTCGTATAACATTGTACCGAATCGCTATCGCCTGACTGTATAATTTTATAGCAGACACATAATCCAAAAATATAGTAATAAATCGCGGTGTTGAATGATTTAAGTTTTGTTTTTCTTTATTCTTTAAGTGCCCAGATTCACCCTTTTTTTAAATATATGTATATTTATGTATATAAATACTATATTTGTATTTTTTTTTTTTGTGTTTAGGTGTAGTAATAATATTAGTCTCAGTCACAATAATATTCTCGGTAGGTATCTATATAAACACGTCGTCATCGGTGATGTGTGGTATTTTCGAAAAAAAAAATAAATAATAATAATAATTTACACTTCTTGCCGGGCGAATGAATAATATTAACATTTTTTAAAGTTATAAACTGAGAAAAGTTAACGAGTTAATACGTTAAAATATGATTCATTTATTATTTAGTTGCGATAAAAATGAATTTGAAAATATTTAACTAGCGTATTATAATTATAAGTAACTCATACCTAATAGTATTTTAAATTATTTATTCCTCAGATTTTTCTCCACACTATTAGTCAAAGTCAAAAAATGGAAAAATGAACTGCCATGTGCTTAGAATATGCAATGCAAGATAATGATAAAAATAATAACCATGCTAAAAAAATAAAAATAATGAATCGTGGGTAAAACTTATCGGTTGTAACGATTATTGTAAAATATAACACTTAATAAAATTAATCATTTAGATTATTTTCAAAAAAGGCTTTAGTTCTTGAGACGTTTAGAAAAGAGTGGATTCGGCCACTTTTTAAATAAAAAACAATAATGTAATTCAATTATTTATTTTAAATATTTATACACTATTAAAAAAATAATAACATTTATTGTACAAAATTATAGTTACAATAAAATGTTTAAAATAGAATTGGAGAAAAAATAAAAATGTAAACTATAAACATAAAATGTAATCAAAAATGCCTAAAAGGCCTCTTCCTAATGAGATTATTATCGTATTATTCTTCGGTAGTATACTTATTATTTATTGTGCATTATTTTTTTAATTCTGAACATAGCTATACGTTGAACGGTGGGAGAAATGTATTTTTTATATGTCTGTAAAAAACTTTTCTACCAGAAATCTTACTCCAATCAAAAACTTTATCGGAACTTCCTTGTAGGTAGTATTTTTAATCTAAGTCGTTTTTTTATATTCCTTGTAATTTTCCTAATAAATGGAAAAGCTGGATTTTTTTACCTTTTTCTTATTGATCTTTGGTTACCTTGTCTACAAGGAAAAATTACGGTCATAATACTCTTTTTAAAATTGTTTTCCGTTAGTAATTTTTTATCGATACGGTATAAATTGAATTACTCTGTATACTCGCTTTCAACTTCCCTCCTACAACAGTTGCGCACCTATCAGAAGTATCAGTATTTTTTTTCATTTTATTATATTCATTAAATTTTCAATATTACACTCGTATATTTTATACGAATTTTAATTAGATTTTGAGGAAAAATAAAAAGCTGTTCTTATTAATACTTACACCGTGTTTGATAAACCCACACGCTAAACGAAACGTGATTCTAAAACACGTCTTATGGTGTACACCTGCAATTATACATAACTATATTTTCGAAATATAATATTATAGTTACAATAAACTGTGTGATAATTTATTTTTAAAAACCATTATCATTATTATAGAAAAAAATTATGAAAATTACTATTGCATCCTGTTTCCGTCAACGAAAACGTTGTTCGGTATTCTACATAATATTATCAATTACCGATAGGATTGATTATGGATTTATCATTATTATGGCTGTATGGGTTTTCAAACACTAATACAGGTAGAAAATGAAAAATCCAACCTTTTTTTCATTTTGACGGATGGGGCCCTTCATGCCTTTGAAGGTATATCGTCTGATTTTTTTTTCCCCCACAATAGTTTAAAAGAACCGAAAAACAATCAGATCTATGTATAATAAATAACCTCGCAAACTCTTTAAATCGTTTGCCGCTGATAAAAAATATACAAATAACTAATCAATAATAAATTAACGGATTAAATCGGATTAATAATTCGTGTTCAATTGTTGTAATATATCTATACAAATTATATATGTATATATATATTTTTAATGTATACCGGATACTTTCAATACCATTTTTTATTGGTTTTTTTTTCATAAGCCGGGTATCTACACGATGGGCTTTGTACGCCAGTACGTGATGTTTAGCGGGAAATTACACCTATATTGCTTGCTTTACGGCTAATAATATCGAATGGCGTGCGAATGTGTACACATTATTATTAATACTATCTATAATCCAGATCCCAATGTACTATCACCGGGCCAAAACTCACGAGTACTTGTATGTTAAATTGAATATAATTTCTGCGCGTAGCACACGCACGATACTCCTAAATAATAAAAAATAAACGGCTAGGAAAATCAGTCTTGCAACGTGCGTATATTTTTGATGAATTACATAAAATTATTGATTGGCATGCATAATTGCATCTAAAGATTAAACACATATTTTATTACTTTTTAATAAGCAGATACATAAGAACACAATATATGTATTTTGATATTTGAATAGTTTACAGTTACATTGACCAGTCCTCTAATTTCATTTTTCTTTTCTTTTTTTTTGGTAAACTCATTGATACCTAAGTCAGTATCTATATGATTATCTATATGAAAATTTGATAAAGCTAAGTCGTTCAGTCTCTACTCAGTAGAGCGCATGAAATTTTTTAATCTCCATAAGGTAGAAAATGACCTTTCAGCCGTTGCTGTGGATACTGGAAGCGTAGCAAATAATTGTAAGAGGATTTTGATTTATGAAAAAAATTCTTCACAATATAAAAGTGATGTAACAGCACTGTAGGGGACATTTGTTTCTATTTCATTCCATTTAGCATCAAAAAGATTTATTTGCGCTTTTAATATTAATTCTGAACTTCAAAGTAAATTTTGGACATGGCACATTCTAACTTTTCATAAAGCCTCAGTGCTATGAAATGCCTGTTATATATAGGTATTAGTGCTCGAAACCTGCGGCTGGCGAAATCACGGAAAATCAGTGTGCCTCAAAATTGCTCCGCGACCGTTATGGCGAACGACGACCACTGCGCGCGCGTTTAGGGAAGCCGTACCAAAAAATTTGGGACCCGGCGAATTTTCACTAATTTTGAATAAAAATGCGCGGAACGGTGAGCGCACGCCCCCCCCCCCCCATAAATTCACCTCTCGGTAGGTGGTTTGTTTTAGCTTGCCCAGGTAAGTTGTTTATGTTCAAACCTTCTCTAAAGAGTATTCCATTATATCCCATGAATTTATTTGAACAAACTTAAAATGTGTTATCTAGTCTAACTTAACCCTATATTTCGTTCATTAATAATATTATGCGCCTCTATTATGTACCTGTTCTTTTCTGTTTTCAATTATCTTCGCCTTTCCAGTAAATCGTGTATATTTAATACATTTTTAAATATGTTTTTGAATATTATAATAAAGAGTACACTTATTCTGCATGAATATAATAATCAACGTAATTTATGGATTGATGTTAAACACACGTGTACGATAAGAAAATTGGTTTACAATCTATAATAAATAAAAATTATATGGTATTTACTTATGTTTTTTAACCTACATTAAAAGCTGACATCAATTAGTCTATCTATTTATGGAAGAACATTTATACTGGGTAACCAATTATACACAAATTTCTCATCAATATTAGTCTATGTATTAAATTGAATTTACACACAGAAATAAATTATTTCAAAGTCACTCGTTAGTATGATTTTAGAAAGAATCAATTTTTAGGGATCCATTTTTGATCAAACTGGAAGCTGCTAGATTGCGTCTTTTGGTCTTTTTACTACTCATTGCAGAAAAATCAGCAGTCAGCGGTTTTGTTACTGATTGCAGTAGAATCATTTTGAAGAGTGCGTGTCATTACTATTTTTAGATTCTAAGCGGAGCAAAATTTTAATATGAAATATTTTTTTTTTTTTTGTATCTGTGAACAAATTTTCCGCCAGAAATTTGTGTCAATCAAAAAATGACGAGAGACTCTTTTAAAACACATTTTGGATCTAGTTATTGTATTGGGACGGATATTTTTGGATATTTTTTAGGAGTATTCATAATTATTGGAAAAACAAACAAATATTTACGGAGGCATGCCATGGCGTTACTAATTCCATTATCTATTTTAAATTGTACGCTATATGTTTTCTACCAGACATACATCGCTCCGATAGAAAAACAAGTTTTTGATCTTCTTTGTTAAATTTTTAATTTAATTGGTGAATAAGATGAAAGTGGTTTTTTGATTTTTCCTGTAGTAATATTCCTTTTAATAATTAAGCAAAATCAAAAAATAACATAGAAAGAACGGGGGAAATTGATGAAAGTAATGTTCTTATTAATTTCAATTTTGTTTTTTTAATGTAATTTCTAATAGAAATTAGTTAAAAATATTTTTAAAGACTTACATTTCGACAAAAGATTAAAATTACCTATTTTAAATCATTTTAGTGTTTTTTAAGTATATACAAAATTTTTACAAAAAAAAATAGGGTACACAGGTTTAATGAATCACCCTGTATTTTGATAGGAATGCTGCCGAAAGGGGTGCTGTAAGTAACTATCTAAATAACTAAATAACTAATTTAAAAGATCTTTAGAATCTGTCACAATTTTTAAAAATTACGTATAATTCATCGGTCAAGATGGGATAAGGGCACGCGATTTCGTAATTATAATATGTTATTTAATAATTAATAAACTTTTACAATATAATATTAGACACCTATCTAGATAATTGTACAAATCAAACACATTCTTGTATAGTCGTATCAAAAATATATTCATCTTCGCTCTTTAATATAACTTAGTTGAAGATATATTTTTTTTTTCAGTGTTTGACGAAAAATTAATTTTTGTTGTTTTTTATATCTACTTAACATTTTAGATTCCGAGCGTAGCTAGGGAGCTGTAGGTTTTACAATGCTGTTTATTTATTTTGATTTTTAATTTTTTCTTTGTTCTAGTCTGCGGACACGTTTTTTTCCTAGTAAACTAGCTCTGATTTTTACGTGTCGCAACTTTTATATAAACCCAAGTTGTCTAAATAATACTTTAAAGAGGTCATTCTTTGATTTTTGACGCCATTTTTTAAATAAAAGTACTTAAGTGGGAAAAAACGCAGGAAAACGTACAATTTCACGATTTCATTATTTCATAAAAACACGGACAATGTTTTCTATCAGAAAAAATAATTTAATCAAAAAATTACAAGCACTTTTTTTGTTGCCTTTTGATTTCTTATCTACGGTATCATCGCTAAATTTTTTGAGTCAAATTTGAGCTTTTAAGGAACTTTAATTTTTGATTTAATTCGGTTATAAATACACGTTTATACTTGAAACTTTGTTATTATATACTTAGGTAAAATTTCCAAAATCATTGGACGACTTTTTTACCGTTTTTTTTTTTTTTTTTTTTTTATAATGGTTTTTTTTTTTTTTTTTTTTTTTTAATACTTTAGATCACTTTTATCTTAGAAAACTTGCTCCTATGTATAAGTGTAGCATTTTTTCTGAAAGTAAATTCTATCTACTTGGTAGATAGTACATAGGTCATTTTTTGATTTTCGAAACGGTATTTAAAATAAAAACGATTAACCGGGGAAAAAAATAGGGTTTTTCCACGATTTCATTATTTTAAATAAGTACCTACCACGTTTTCTAGCACACATATGGTTCCAATTTAAAAACGACAAAGGATCATACTTTTGTTGAATTATTAATCTTGTTTTTAATGATGTAGTTCGGTTTTTTGATTTTCAAATCAGTTTTCATTATAATCGGTAAAAAAACGTAGGGAAAACGAACAATTTCACGATATCATTTTTTTACATTAATACGGAAAACGTTTATTTTTAGGAAAAATGCTTTAATCGAAAAATGATAATAAAACTTTTCCGTACCATTGTACATCTTGTTTGGAACAATTTTTGATTTCATAATGACACGGAAAAACCGGAATAAGACGAAGTTGTTGTGTAATTCAGTAATAAATAATTGTAGTGACTTGAAAACTGGACAAAATGCTTAAATTTCGTTGTTTAAATTGCACCAGTTCATACGGCATGTCAAACATTTGACAACATGTTGATAATTTCAGCTATTATTGTATTATACAACCATCAGAAGTTTAAAAACATTATTTTTGACATTATTAATTTGACATTAGTTTTGACATTATTCAAGGAGAGAAGTTTGAAGAGATGGTATAACGTAGTTATATCACGTGTCTTATTCTCCTCAACAACAAGAGACCATATTTTTGTTGAATTTTTTTTTTTTAAAAACGAAAATCGCAAAAAAAAATTACGGCACTTCAAATTATGTATTACTGGACTGCGCTCGGAATCGTCTTTCGTCAGCAATCGTTTATCGTTGCCTACAGATATAAATTACCGTATGTTTCCTACATTCCCAATTTTCCACCTACAACAGTGGTCGCACCCGTCCCCAGTATCAGCTCTTTTTGTTTTTCCTTATTATTAGTATTTATTTACCCGGTCCGTATTTACTGATTGGATGTATTTTTGAATAGTATGCCTATGTACACTCGATTGTGTGCATAACAGTTCTTAAGCTTTCATACATGCTTTTAGGGTATTGACTGTTGTTGTCTTTTGATAAGGCATTACTGGGCGGAGATTTTGTAAAATTAACATTTTGATCTATATCTAACGATTTCCAAGTTTAATTTAACTTACCCGTTGACATCGTGTACCGGTGTCTTCGCTGAAAGTAAATCGGGCGTAATAATCAGTTAGAAACAATGTAAACACTACTGCGTGCAATAAAAATTATGCGAAACATTTTTTACTGTACAATATAATAGAAATATATGTCACTCGTAAAATGCTATACGCGTTTTATAGGCGTTTTTGGTCTAATAAGTTCGTAATGTTTGCGGGCGTATAAAACAACCTTTGTACGGACTTACGTGTTTACATAATTGTATACTGGTAATACGGCACAGATTTATTCGCCGGTATTTCTAATAAACGACAATGTATTACCTGACCTAACCGTTTATAACCCAAATATTATTCTTGATTATATTATCATGATTATTCGATTAATAAAAATATATGAACAGTGGATACACACGTATAATATCCAAATAGAATATATTATCTGAATAACCGAATGGTACGATTATCCGCGTGTATCCAAATACGAGTATCCGAATTGAATTTTATCCGGATTTTACGATATCCGAGCATCCGGATTGCTCCAACTCTGGTACTAACCAATAATATTGCATTGTATATTGTAACAAGTAAAGTAAATGTATTCCTTTTTTTTTTTTTTTCGCTCGCTTTTTTTCATTGCATTTTTTCTACTTGCTTTTTTTCCGTTGCTTTTTTTTATCACTTCCTTTTTTTATTTATTTTTTCAACCCTATTTATGTTTGAACTCTTCAATTTAATTTGATTTTAACAAGTTTATTTTTTGTTTGAATTGTGATGCTTGTTTTTAAATACCATACGATAATTCATTATAAAGCTACACCAAAATATACGGTGTAAAATGTTTGACAAAGTTAATCATTCACATTAATGGGATGATAGATAATTTGCCAATAATAATGAAAACCGTAAAAATGTTAAATAACTAAAAAAAAAAAAACAGTTAATTTAAAAGACAAAACAATTTTATTTAAACAATTTAAAATCATCTATAATTAATTTTAGATTCTGAGGGGAGCGAGGAATGTATTGGTATTACAATGATGTTTATATTTTTATTTTTTTTTTTGTTTTGTGAACAATTTTTCTATCAGCAATTTTGCTCCGATTTTCATGCGTGTCAATTTTTCCGAAAGGAAATTTTTACTGGGGTGGTACTTTTAAGAGGTAATTTTTTGATTTTCTCAGGAGTTTTTTCAATATATTAGATAAAACCCTCAAAAAAACGGAGGAAAAACGGGAAAATATACGAATGTAGGAATTGGTTAAAAAATATTACGGTCCTTTTTTTCATGTGAACAACTTTTCTGTTGGCAATTTTGCTCCGTTTTACAATAATAAAAGAGGAAAAGAATGGAGGATCCGATGATGGAAATTTACAGAAAACAAAGAAAGAGTTTATGCAAAAAACTTGAAAGAAAGAGTCGTGTGGAATGTTAAGGGAAGTATAAATGAAGTGTGGAAAAAGATAGCCACTTGTGTTAAAAATTCTGCAAAGGTGATCGTTAGTGAGAGTAGAAATAGTAGACAAGAAAGGTGACATTTTTAGAGAGGGAAAGAATTTTCAAATTAAATTTCCTTTATTAATTGTTTTTTTCATTAAATGACTCATTAACCCACAAAATAAATAACAAAACGAGCACTAAAATCGAGTTTTTCATTTTTCTTTAGGTTAATGGGTTGTGTTAAAAAACAAACAAAAGAAATTATTTGCATAGAAAAATGTATTTTATTAATATATTATTAAATAGATTTTTTGCCTATCATAAGTATTTTGGCCATAATTGCAAAAATCGAAAAAGTTGATGGCAGAGTGTCGGTAGAAGTTCTAATGTGGGCGTTAATGAGAAAAGGAGTCCCGAGGTTTTGTATTAATTCAGATACCTAATATGCTATGGCTATAAAAATTGCTAGAGCTTCTGCTGTATATTATATGGAGCGATTGTCTGAGAGCTTCCATTAGATTTGTTTATCTTCAAGAATGATGGCCATTCTGACAAAACCTTCTGTTATGGATGCATCCGTGTGTATGTGTGTTTGGGCTTGGGCGAGGGAGATGCTTTCCCCAAATAGATTTAATAGTTATTGTTTTTGGTTTCATTGATATTTGTAAAAAAATAAAAACCAGTAATAAATTTAAAAATCAATAAAATATGCTTAAATGTATAGCTGTAAAACACTTTTTTAAGTAGTGTGGCCATTATTTTATTTTATATGTATCACATTCTCAGTGCTCTTGAGAGGGAGGAGAGAGTATTTTAACTAATTATTTAGAAATGTTAGCATACCCCTATTCGTTTGAAGTGGAACGCTATTTTTCATTTTAATCAAAATCTCTACTATCTATATATATAAAAAAAAAAAATCAATAATAGTTTATACATTAGTAATACGCTTAATGCATTTTAGTTAAAATAACGGGTTTTATCCGAAATCAAAATTTTACGGGTTATTTTGATATCCAGATTATGGAATTTTAATTGTAATCTCCAACTATCCTCTAAATGCTAATTATAGGTTGTACTCAGGGGTGATTCTAGATGGGGGAGGGGGGTTGGAGGTGTGTGACACCACCTTAAGTCGACAATTGTAATTTCCAGTTAGCATATTATAGCTATTCACAAGACCTATTATACTTAAACATTAATATTTTAGATTCTGAGTATAGCGAAGAATGTATTGGTTTTACTAAGGTGTTTTTTTCTATTTTTTATTGTTTTATACCGTGTATAAAAATTCTATCAGAAATCTTGCTCCGACATATACGTGTGGTATCATTTATGAAATGGAGTGTTGTACATATGGTACTTTCGGAAAGTAATTTTTTTTGATTTCTCAAGCGGTTTTCATAATATCTGGGAAAACCCGGAATAAAATGTCGGAAAAACGGAAAATGTACGAAATGTACGTATTAGTAAACAAATCTTATGACCCTTTTTTTTTTTTCTGTGTACAACATTAATTCTACCAGCAGTTTTGTTCCGATTTACAATGAAAGTAAATCTGACTGGGAAGGTACTTTAAGGAGGTCATTTCTCGATTTCCTTAGGAGTTTTACCATATTATTAAAGAACTAATGCCTTTTTAATCGTTTTATCATAATATGATCTATATATATATATATATATATTGTTGACAAAGCATCGCTATCAACCGAACCGCGCTCAGAATCGTCTCCATTATCCTAGAACGTATTTTCGTTAATAAGGTTTTCCTTGAACTAATGATTGCTGTAAGCCAACTAAAGCTGTAACAGCTGATAACTTTCGGCAGATATTACGGTATAAAATACCGGGGTCGTCGGTGTACACGGCCGTCAAATTTTTGTTCTTGGGATTCGGTAAAATTTACTCCGAATCGCCCTAAAATTAAACCCTAGAGGGTCGCCCACGGTTGTGCTTGGTCACTGGTACATTCGTTAAAAATCGTATTCCGTTAGCGATGATTTGTCGATACGTACGCACATAAAATAAACTATCGCTCTGTCTTGTCTTCTTTCCGACGTCTCGCTCCTACCACAGCGCGGCACACGCATCCAAAATGAGCCGATGCATTTTTTTTTTTTCGTTTTACAATATTATCGTCCCGTCACGTGTCGTCTCCGTACCATATTACTATTAATTATAACGACATTATTATTTTGTAGGTGTATGATGGTGTATAATAATAATAATAATAATAATAATAGTATTATTATAGTTTGGCCATTGTTTAATATAATTTTAATCTCGACCGTAACGCGGAATAATTGCCCCACATAAACGAGCCCCGCGCAGTGCGTGCGCGCGCGCGTGTGCAGTGTACCCACTTGGTCGTCGGGTAGTCGCGTGTTGATGATGGGGACCGGCTGTGGCGGCGATTACGAAATTACATTTTACAATCGCTGTGGCGGCGGCGGCGGCGGCGGCGGCCGCGGAGCTCTCGCGCGTTTTTAATTAAACTGTCACGGGATAACGCACGCGCGCGCGCCCGTTCGAACGCGACGCGCGCCGTGCGCCCGCGTCCGAACGCGGTGCGAGCGCGCCGCGGCTACAAATCCAAAAGGGCTGTGTGACAATAAAACCCGATCGATACAACGGATATTATACGCGTCCGATTGTGTGCATGTTAAACGTCTCGTATTAACCGGCCCCGGTATCATGAAATACTCGCACCGCCGACGAATGGTAACGATGAACGTAAGCCGAATCGAACAACGCTCGTCGCGGCCGCCGTCTGCCGCATTAATTGAATATCCTTTCTCCGCGGACCTTACGCGCGTAACGAGTGCAGAGACCGCTCCCCGGACGTTCGCAGTTATAAAAAAAAAAAAAAACGGATCGCCGCACAGTTCTTGGGAAATTTCACGCGACGATCCACTCGCGCGGACCTCCCGTGGGCGAGGTGGAGTGGGAAACGATTATCGATTGAAAAACATCGACGGGCCGAGCCAACGTGCCGAAACCCATTCGACGAACGGGATTGAATATTTAAACGTGAAATTAACGAATGCCAACACGAACATGCGCTTCGATGAGACTCGTTAGAAATTGAAAGTCGTTCCGGAATACATCATCAAATGTGCGTCTGAAGCCGCAATCAAAGCCACGAAAGGAGCAGAGACAATACGGTTGAATTCTGAAATTAAATCTGTATTCAGCGAAAAACACGTAATAGTAGGAGAGATTGTTAATTTAGAAACAATTTTATCCCAAAATTTAAACCGTTTACAGATTTCACACTTTAAAAATCACATCCAAAAAAAATTACTACATAAGAAAAATGAGAAATGGCGTAGGGTAAACGATAAAATTATTATTTTAGTAGCACAAAACACACAGAAATTACGACTTAAAAACCAGCATTCTTTTCGACCGCGATTTACTTTACTAAACAACTATTGTTTACTGAAAATCGCATCTTTTACAGAACGATTCACTAAGCGCGCTCGACCCATTTTTTCGGTTAAATTTTACATTTATTCAGATTTTGATTATCGCAATTTTTAAATGTAGTGAAAGCCGATATTTTTGAATACTTAGATTTTTTATAACATTTAGGGGGTATCCTGTAGCGACACCAACTTTGGTTTTTCAAATGAATAATACTCCGGCTAATTACGAGATTTGAAAAACCAAAGTTTAGTATCGGATACTCGGGAATTAACCTTAAATGAAAGTATTCGAGTTAAGCGGCTTTAACTACACTTAAAAATTCAGAATTAGAATATATGCAAAATTTAACCAAAATGGAGTGAGCACGCTTAGTGAGTCATTCCGTATATAACTCGTATTTATTGTTACCGTACAATTTCTCGCATCACTGAATACGTTTCTTAACAATGGGCCTTTAGTACAAATGTTTCAAACAGTTTCCATCCACCAATAATACCGTTGATTTGTTTTTATCTGATTATGAAAATACATAACTTTTAGGAAGGTGCCAGAGCCAGAAACTTTAAGGGACTTTATCGCGTATCTAAAACAAATTTAAGTTTCCCCTGATCACATTTCCATAAAATTGCATAGCGGCTCAGCGGTCGTACTGGTTCTGTGATTTCGTTAGGTGCCAAACGTGAGCACAGAGCTGTCACTTTATTATAAGATTGTTATCCCGTTATCGTCATTATGCGTTATGATACGCTCCGCGAACCGGACAAAAACCGTTTCGGTCATTTAAACATTGATTTTAATATTTAATAAATCAGTATTAATATTTACGTGTACGCGTGTGTAGTATTCGACGTTTGCCGTTCTCACGATTATAATCCGCAGACGTGTGCCATGTTGCACCCGCGGTAATCACGAAGATCCATCGTACATTCCTATAGCATATCGTTACCGCGGTTTCCACGCGTCGTCTGATACACCGATACGCGCTCGGGATACCTACGGTACAATAATCGGACACGTCCGATAATTCGATTTAATATTACGATGGTTTTGCAATTTCGTTCGATCGACGGATTGGCGTATATCAATACGATGTATACATGAAGGTACCGACCGTCTCGTCGTGTGATCGCGATTATTCCGAATGCGATATAATGATCACGTCATCGTCGTCACAGTAAACAGCTCGCCAATCAAGTATAGCGTCGACATTCGCTACATCGACTCTGGTTTGAGCTTTAGACATTCGTATGGGATCAGAGGGAGTTTTTACGACATTTAGTAAGAATATGCCGCATATAGGAAATTGCAATGATTCCGCCGTAGTGGTTAACAAAATTCGAAACCTAAACTAACGTAGGGTTGTAGAATAGTTTTTTCTCGGTTAATTACGACAAGTTAATAATGGTATTGATGAATTAAAATGTTGGCAAACAACTTGAAATGTTAACAAACAACCTTATATTTACTTTTTCGAGATGTGGTAAAACTTTCGGAACATTTGACCAATTTTTGAGCAATTTAAAGATATTTTAATTTTCTGAGTTATTACGTAATTTTCATTTGGTAAGTTAAGTTAGTTTATCCACTCTGTGGACTTAACAGAAATAATTCACAATTTTATAGGAAGTTCATTTTAAATCATATTTAGTGGCTAAAGAAAAAATTTAGTTTAATGTAGAATTTTTTTTTTGTTTTTAATAAGAGTTTTAAAAATTAAATGTTGACCTTAAACATTACAGTCTTTCAAAACATGTATAACCAAACTTCGCACCGAATCATTTTTCGTTATCAATGGTTTATTGCTAGATACAGGTATAAATTAAAATTACTTTATGTATTTCCCACTAACCACCAACAAAAATAGCCACACCCATCCCTATCAGTATCGGATCATTTTTTTTTCTTTCAACTTTAAATGTTATCATAGATACCGCTGATAAGTTTCGGTTTTGGTCGAGAATTTTCATATTACATCTTCTAATCTATACATTTTTTTTTTTTTCTAAAAAACTTATTTACCAGAAATCTCGATCCAATTGAAACTTTATATGAACGTTTTTGTAGCATTTTTAGTCAATTGGTTTTTTTTCATTTCCCTTATATTTTTCTTAATAAATGAGAAAAAACTATCGGCTTTTTGTGTTGATTTCTGGGTTACCTGGGTAACAAAGTGAAGAATACAACTAATAATATTCTGCTAAATATCGTTTTTCATCAGTAATAGTTTTGTGTTATAAATAGAAATAAATTAAATAACCCAATATTTTCTATATATCCTCTCTTCCAATGTTCCTCCTAAAACAGTGCCATACTCATCAGCAATATCACTGATACTGATACTGTATCAGCTTATCTTCATTATTTTTTAGGACACACAATTATATTTTAATAATATTTTATATATTTGATAATTTTATATTTTTAGTGCCTAATATCTGCATATAAATTAAATGGTGTTTAGATCATACAAATAACCGCTCTACTGATAAGTTACTGCACGATTAGAATATTATTTGACATTATACGGACGCGATGATATCATTGAAATAACATATGGCACACTCTCAACCGACGATCGATGACAATGGCGGCGAGAACGGACCTGTCAAAACGTAATGATCGAGCTCGCTATTTTCTAATAAAATGATACAAATGGAAATCCAAATTCAGGTTGGAGAAGGGTTTAACGGTCAACTGTTGATCTAAATCAGCAGCCGTCGTCGTCGGATCGCGTGGAGGATAAGTCTTTATGACACAAGTATTCCATTATACAATAGTACAATGATATTGACTGCGATTTTGATGGAAAACATTACACAGGCAGCTCTCCCGGTCACTTCTGCTGTAGATGCAGCTGTTGCAGCCCATGATTACACCGTATATATTATAATCTGACACTGTGTTATAGACGTGGGTCCATTCGGGTCTACTACTCATGAAAAAAAAAAAAACACGTTCACTCCGACAAACAGAAAAACAGAAAAACTTTAATACCAACGACTCCCTTAACCGTGCCGAATCCCTTTCACCGGACTATTAGACGACGAGCTTGTCATCGGCACGTGATACCTCCACCTCTCCTCCCTCGCCCCTCCAGTATCCTACGCAGGACCCTTTCCGGATCGGAGGACCCCATAGACGATTATTCCTTCACCCTATACTCCCACACTCACACACCACTGGCGAAATGGGATTTACGCGGCGATGTACACAAAATTAATTTTGTAGCCGACGGACCTTTTGATCCGCCGTCCGAGCCCTCAAATACTGAAATATCATTCTGACTGTTGGTGGATAGGTATACTCGTATTATGCAAATTATTTCATAATAATACTAACCGTAATGGCTGGCCTATGTCTGTCCGCGTAATATTTTAACTAGGGATGAGAATATAACGTTACGTGAACCACTAAAAATCCCAATCCCCACCCCAAAAAATACTTTTTGTCCTTAAAATTAAAAATAAAGCACCTATGAAATGCACTAAAAAAACGACTTTAAAAAGCAAAATGACCAAAAATTAACAATAAAATATTTTATTTTAATTTAAAAATGCACCAAACGATTATGTAACAAAACGAACATCGCACGGCGAACATTTTACCACCCAAGATGTTTAATCTTGGACACCGCACCGCCGAGACTACTATAGCCGGAATAGCGTAGATTTCTTGTATTGTCATTTTTCCATTGACCTATAAGGTCGGACATGGCTTGGAAAAACTTTCGGGAAACACCGATTATCGCACCGGAACGTTTCTATGTAATTAATGGGAAGAAAACTGGTCGTTCGGATAGCGGAACTGCGACTGGTTTCGTTTATGAGAGGACCGCAACTGTCGTGGTCGGGCGCTTTTACCAGTACGGCGCGGCGTCGGTGAGGATTGGTTATAGCCGGAAGAGGTAGACAACGGCGTGTGTAGTGTATACGGTATTGACAATAATTTAATAGTTTTAAAGATGATGTGATTTACATTTATGAACATTGTATATCTTGCGATATATTATTACACATATACAGATTGATCAACATAAAATAAGACACTCATTATCTCGGAAAGTATTAACTTTTCCGGAATTAGCTTTTTAGAACATTTAAGAAATAAATAAAATGAAAGTAATGTCGCATCGTTTATGTAACGGAAAAACGCTGACGGGTCGACGAAAATTAATAATGTCAGCACCGAAATTGATTAACATTAATAATCCATCTGTTTTTGTAATTTTATTACAGGTTGTCGTTTGAAAATCAAAAGTAGGAAATGGTTTAAATAATATAACGCGTTCCGAGATAATGAGTGTCTCATACCCGTACGTTATGCTAATCACTCTACGCGTTACAATAATATAAAATATATTCAGCGCATTTTTATCGATCCTCGTTGTTGTGTGCGGTGGGTACGATTATCCATTTACAGTAGATAATAAATAGGTACTACAATCCTAGCCCAAGTTATAACAAAACGCGATTGTCAATAAACAAAACCAGAGACCGGAGGACGACCACGACGCGGAGTTAATATCGGATGTTATTATCGCACTATAATGAATCCGATAGTTCCCCGAGAGTGCGACGGTATGGTGGCGTGGAGATAAACTTTGCAGCTCGCGGTCGGCAGGTGCAGAGGTTTAAACTTCAAACTTCGTATTATACCTGCAGGTACCCTTTCCGGCCCGTTCGTTTGTAACGTGATGCCTGCATTATACAATATAATTGTATTATAATGCCGCGTTGTCCAATGGCCGCTTTGATGTTTTCGATTAACTTTAACCGCGAAATGCTGGTTATAATGTACAGACAATACGTTCGCGGTCGTCTCGAGTTTTTCAAACTACGCTGTAAAAGCCGCAGATTTCTATTATACGCGACTGCCGATACTCCGGTAGCTTATTGTTTATTATCGTTAACGATCCGATTAATTACCGTAAGTATAGCCGGGGGCGAAACCGCCCGTGGGAGCATTTTCCCCGCCCCAGCCGCCGTTCGAGAAAATCGAAAACACCGAACACGAGTAGTTGTTACCTCTACCTATTATAATACGTTTAAATATTTTCATTTTTATTTTTTTGATGTCTTATTTGATCTGAATATAAATCGTAACACCGTCTGTAAATACCGTTTCAGTGTGGACACTATACGTGCTATGACCCGATCGCGTGATGTGACGCTCGCAAAAACGTATGGAAATTCACGGCCATCGTTTTATGACCCTTTTCCCGGACGTTATCGTCGTACGCACAAAGACTAACGTCATTATATTACTGTTTACGAAAACGATTTAAAAATAATATACTTGAAGAAAACCCCACCTAACGATCAAACCACGACTTGGGTGATCCCCTAACGTATAATATTGTGAACCGTTTGTCCTTAATCTATTCTCGCGTAGTGAAAATAGAACTTTTTATTATTATTATTATTATCGTTATTGAGTTTTTTTTAAGAACCCATCAATCAAACTGAATACCGCATAACACTTCTTTTTTTTTTTTTTCATCTTTGAGGAGTGTGCACAACATATTAATATTATAGCATTAAAAGTGAGAAAATGTAATGATTTTACGAAAGACTCGCCGGTGTCCAAGGCCAACAACAGACATTGTTATAAAATGACGCGGTCGCAGCAGTACCTGGGTACCGAGTTAAAATAGATGATCGTGGATTCGAAATAATGTGAATTGTTGTTTGTTCAATAACTCATAATAATTAAACTTACGAATAATACTATACTAATTGTCTGAATGAAAATTGAATAATAATTATACTGTACGAAAATGTCTCGGATTAAACAAATCCCGTGGCTGTAATAAACGAGAACACGTAATTTACGCGCGTGTATTCGTTAGATCCGGACGGTTTTAAAATAATATTGTTCTTAACATTTGTACGCCGACGTCGAACCGAACCGTAACATTATTTACCTCGGTCTACGTTCCTAATAAATTATAATTCGTAACAAGAAAATAAATTTAGTAACAATAAAACGTTTTACCGTAAAGCCGAAGCGTTAGCGTATTATTGTGCGTTTCGCCAAACTTTATAACGGTTTAATTAATCAACTAGCCGGTCCAAAGCTCAGCTTTGCCCTCGAAACGGTCCATCGGTTTCCGAGATTCGCCGTTACCGGGAACAGTGAATTTCATATTTTACATTATGGCTCATGGGACATTTAATAGGGATCTTATTCGTTTTACGTTATTTTATTTCCACGCCTGACGGCAATTTACAATTGTAAACGAGTGTTGGCAATTAATATTAAAGATAACAGTTAAAGACGATTATATAGTAACTATAATTGATAATAGTATTACAATAAGTTAGCATCGAGGTACACACCCGACGATGTTACTTTTACGTTACCCGAATTGTTAATAAGTAAATCGACAAACCGGAATCCGTCACTGAGGTGTAAACGAATCCGCGATCAAAACGAAATTCCCGCACCCAGCTCGTCTAACATATGGATCGACGTATCGCGATGCTTTACAGTGTCGAATGCTACCGAAAAATCTGTATGAATAACATTAACTTGTTGATGGAGTTCAAATGCACCCGGAACATAGGTAGAGTTGTGTCATCATGTTATTAACGGTGGATAGGCCGGGTAAAAACTGTGTTTATCTTTGGATAGAATTGGTACAAATTGTTGGTCTTTCGATTGACTTCAGTACCAGAAGTTCGAAAAGTTTACCGATAAGAGGTGACCCGGAAATCGGACGATAATTCGCAATATTAAAGGGACCACTTGACTAAACAAAATTGGTTTGACCCTGATTATTTCCGAAATTTCGGGGAAAATCCTTTGCTGAAGTGATTTATCAAATACAATCAAAAGTGACTCCACGTTAAGGCTTTGCGATAGTGAAAAGGCAGAACTAAAGCTAACCCACCTGGCTCTGAACTATGGGATTTTAATAAACCGTTTAATCCTTTGGAGATATCACCCAATGCGAATGAAACGCTAGACGGTAAGTGAGAATATTGATCTATCGCAAAGGAATCTAAAATGTTTGATTTTGAATTAGATGTTTTATAAACGGAAGAGACGTTTTAAGCAAAGACCGCTGAATTCTATGGGTCTGATATACGTTCATCTCCTAGATACATTTCTTCGGGAATTCTCGAGTCTTTTCCTTTATTCCGTACGTAACTCTAGAATTTTGTCAGGCTCGACATGAGTCCAATTTGAGTTTTATGCACACGAGTCTTGAAAGACATCTTCGAGACCGCTTTGCATTGAGCTCGCAAATTGTAAACGTTATAATAACCGGCTTGTGTGCCAGTAGTTTAATACTTTTTGCGAATCATTTTTTTTTTTTAAATTTTAATTGTAAGCGCTTATTAAGTTCTCCTGACATCCATCGGGGAAAGTTAGATTTACGAAAGACTTTATTGGATATATGTATACTTGTATACATACATACGAGTATACATTTTTACTTTTTATTTATATTTGATTTTCTAAATCAAGTTTACCTTTTGAACATTTTTATTGGAACGTCTCTCTTGGCCCGAACGGCGAACTGTACGGACCATTACCTGTTTTTGATCCGAGTGCAGTCCGACCGTTAAACCGGAATAACTTATGTAACTGTATGGGCATAATATATTTGCAGACATAACGTAGGCGTAGCTGTTTTATACGAATGTTTCGCGAAACGAAACGAAAACCAAAAGACATCGCGGTGGAAAAAGAATAAAATTAGGTGGACGCCGTCGTTGGCGTTCCACGAGTACCAAATCCCGGGGCCCGCGGGGCGATACGGAATGTAGGCTAATGATACGGTTGCGCGGTAAAGGTTTAAGAATCACGGACAGGCGATGGCGAGAAAAACGTTACGAAACGATGACGGCGCTGTAATTGTGCCTGCGAAATTGAACGGGCTCGGAGGAAATATCATATACATATTGTTTGATAATAACCGTCCTATAATATTTATTACGATTTTTTTTTTTTTTTTTTATTGTCCGTAATAAGTTGTAAACGGCGGCGGGATTAGGCGCGTTTTATAATGATATTAACGGGGTCGTAAAATGAACGGGAAAAAAATAAATAATAATAATAATAATAATACCACCGCGTACTATAAAACAGCTCTTGGGTCGCGTGCCATTACTGTGCGGAAAACGCAACGTTTACCGCGCGATCCAATAACAATAATGATAACACCATAGCCACGCGTGTATGTATGTGTACGAATCGGTAAGCACTCGCGCTCGGACGAAGCACATAAATTCTGCAGCGCTCGGCGCCGCCGTCGTTATTATTGTTATTATGTACGGAGTGCGCGTAAATTGAAAAATTACATAAGCGTGTACGTACGAAATGGCGCGCGAAAAAATAAAAACCGACGTAACAATAATAGTTCGCCGGGAAGGCGAGAGGGGAAAAAAAATGGAATGGAAACGCAATAGCGGTTTATTTCGCGATCGCTCGGCCCGCGACGCACTTGTTCGTACGCCGACGACGCGCACGGACCGGGACGGGTTGGGTCAGTGATACGCGAGTTATTTCGCGGACTCGGAAAGAAAATCCGAGTTTTCAACGTGTCGTCGTCTCGGATCCACGAGAGCATTTTAAAATGTGCAGTCTTTTTATACGAAAATATACAATAAGCGGTACCGTATTTTCAGAGGATACGAGTTTTTAAAAATATCAACGGGCTTTGGTCGGATTCGGCTGTCTGAATTGCGTTAACGCACCCCGTTTCCTTTTTCCAAGAAAAATGTGTGAATGCACCACTGAAAATATCTAACCGTTCACGATTCACCGACCGGTAGCGGTTAAATGGTTTTATCATGTAGGCGGAAAAAGAGCCCTGATTTTTTATAGTATTATTGTTCCCCGTTTTTTATTTATTTATTTTTTTTTTTTTACACAATATTTACATAGATAATTATATTATATTATTATACAATTTGGAGGGAGGAGATCGCAGACTGTTTTGCGCAGTCGTTTTGCAGTCATCATTTGCGCATCGTTTACCTGCCCCAAAAACTCGTACATCATTTGTGCATCAACGGCAGTATATCATTTGCACACCGTCCGTTTACAATAAGTAGTTAAAAAAAAATAATACAAAAATCTTAGGAAGCACAAAGACGCATGCGATTTATTAAAACGAAAATCGTCTTAATCGTCTCAATCTAACATATAATAGTTTAAGTATGTCGTTTGGTTGGTTATAATGATCCATTATTTTTATAATATGAAACCTATTTATTTGTCCTGTGATACACTTATCCCAATGTTTTTGTATGTATTGTACGTTATATACAATTTATATTTTTAAAAGAGAAATACATTATACATTTTTTACGTTTTATAATACCTATATTTGAAAATAAGTTCTAGTATTCAATACACTTAAAGATTATTAATACTGAATATTTAGCTGAAAGTTAGGAAACAATTTTGTGGTTTTGGGCGATCCCATTCAGCCCTCTATTATTAAAAATGTTGATGCGCAAATGATGAATAACCCAACAGTTTAAAGGGGGACGAATGTCGAAAAGAACAATAGTGATACGCAAATGATTTACGCCCTCGTAGCCATAAATCCTCTCAGTCTCGCCCGCCAAATTTGATTCGAAAAATCGTATAATTAAAATTTTCTAATTTTTTAGGTGTTTTATTAAATTGTATTGAAATATTAGCTAAAAGGTACAATACAAAATTTCATTAACTAACCTTTTAAAAATATCATTAGAGTTTTAATTTATTATATTGTAAAGATTCAGATAATAAGTAAATCCGTATATTAAAAAAACACGGGCAATTTATTGTTTAGTCATAGTCCGAATTCTTCTGGATTTTTCAGTAATTATATCCGAGTATCGTTTCTACAACAGTATAATACGGAAAGCCGTTAACAGCAGCCTACGTAAAAAGATGATGACTTTTTATTTTTGTATTGTTAGAAACACGCGTGTTGAAACTTTAACTCGTATTATTTGATAAATGAATCCTTAGTCTGCCTGGATGTCGTGACGGCGATTATTGCCATAGTCAATTTGTGTATTACACTATTACCCAAATCCAGCAAGAGACAATTATCGTGAAAATCGTTTCGAGAGGTGACCTGAAAAAATTCCAGAAACGCGCGACGGTCGCGATTTTTTTTGTTTACAAGTCGCAGTAGTGGGAGAAATTCGATTTTTATGCCGTGCATACATGGCAATGCTCTAGAGTCTAGACTGTGACCAATATCATATAAATTGGGCTTGATCAATTTTCGCTACGAAAATTATTGCGGATGCGTGAAGAACACGCAACTTTAAAAAGAAAAAAACACCTTTTAACCATCTCTAAACTCTTGAACATTGTTTGATTTGTTTGAGTAAACTAAAGAAAAAAATAATAAATACATACTTGACGCGTATACATTTTAAAGTCAAGTATATCGCATTTAAAAGTTAAGTTCGTAAAACCCATCCAACAACAAACGTGTATTGTTTTATGGCGCCGACGCGCTATTAAAAACAAACATATATGTATCACAATTTGTTTCTGGTCGGAAAATTATTATTGACAGTGGCAACTCGCCAGATAAGGCAAGTGAGATGTTACCTCCTATCCCATTATCTTATTACAACAATATTAATAACTAATCTTACTCTAAAAATGCCGTATTTCTAAATCTATAAATAAACTTCGTTCAAAATGTAATATTGATAATTTCAAAAAAAAAAAAAATAAGTAAGACATTTATTTTTTTTAACGCTTCGAGTGCATACTAATTCATGATGGAATTCGTATCAGATTTTCAGGCATTATTATAGACCTGAAAATTATCGGTATCTACATAAAAGCAGAGAAAAATCGTCAATTTCAAATTGCAACACCTATGTACTATTTAAATAACGTCTGAATATTTTGAAAAATATACGACTACCAGAAAACGATAAAATCTGTAGGTATTTGGTAAAAATGTCAGTGTTCTACGATTATTTTCACTATAAATTACAACGAAAAAATCGAAATAAATTTGAACAGAAACCGCTGTTGCACATAAATATTACCGGGTTTCCGACGTGTTTATTTTCGGTTAAAAAAGCGCATAGGATATCGACAAACGGCTATTCTTGACACGCTTACTATAGACAGAACTCCCCGTCAGATATTGTCGTTTTGTTGACGACTGAAGCGAGAATTCCGATGAAAAATCCGTTCGCGAACGAAAAAAAACGTGCACGTGATAGATAATTAATGGAGGAACATAACGGACCGTTCGTCGAAAAAAATGTAAATCGAAAGATACGTGCCGCCTGGTCACTCGCGCGCCGCCGCCGCCGCAGAGAGAGAGAGAGAGAGAGAGAGAGTGTGTGAGAGAGCGAGCGAGGGGCGGACGCGGGCGGAAAAATTATCGCAACAATAACGCGGGCATGATCAATTTCGAAACGCGATCCGCTGTAATACCTCCCCGTTCCCGTGAACGCGCGCGCCCTCGGAATTGCGCGATAAAATATTTATAACTCTTGTTCCCACCCGCCCCACCCCACCCCCTCCGTACACCCGCCGCCGCCGCCGCCGCGGTAACAGTGCGACACGTCGCGCGGCCGTGTGCGCGCGCACACGTTGTAACGCTACGCGCGCGTATCGTCCGGTGTGCGGTTCGGTATTTCGTATATCGCGCGGTACCAAATCTGCGAATTCAATTTCGCCCGTTTAATAATTCTGCACTCGGCGCGCGTTCGCCGTTGTTGTCGCCGCTGTTGTTCGCGGGGCGGCGGCGGCCTGTTGAATTAGTCAGTCGCCGGTATGTTGTTCAGAGACGGCGGCGCCGCCGCCGCCGTCGTCGTCGTCGTCGTCGTACGGGTACCCGCCGCCCGCGCGCGGTCCGTGCGTTTTGCACGGGCCATACGCGTTTGTGCACGGCGTCGGACGGCCCCACGTCGACGCCGCGGGCCGGGCGCGCGGTTTCCCGGATGTTCGCCCGCGGCGAAACTTCGGGAAACCCCCCCCCACTTCCCCATCACCATCCCCATCCCCCCATCACCCGACTGACCTCCCGAGCTGCGCGTCGAAGGGCTAGCGGGTACAACGATCCCCCGTAGTGATTATACCGCGTGACTTAAGATGTATTTAGATTTCGAACGTAACTCCCGCCCTCTTTGTAAACAACTCGTTTAGCCCTCCCCCCACCCCCAATTGTCGACATAATCACGCGGTGATTTCCCGGTGTAAAAGTTTTCGCCGGTCTGGTCGGCGTTGGACGAGTCGTTTTTCCGGGTTTTCCTCAGAGCTATCGCAACAACGGGGAAAACAAATTGAACATTTTTTTTTTTTTTTTTACGCAATAGTAACGGATACTATTAGATGCGAATGTTTCGCAATTCAACGAACAATTATCGCTGGGTTCTTTCGCAAAATACCCGATGCAGCATTTTTTTCTATATGCTGAACTTCAGATGTTAATTTTAAATAGTCGTGTTTTTTTCGGTTTCGTTATGTTAGATAATCATTTTGTAATTTATTTTGTTAAACGTCTTAAATTCAAATTTCTGATCCGATTCGTTCAGACCGCAAAAAATTGTAATTCGTTTTATAGATAAAATTAACATAGTTTTCAATTGCAATGATATTATAATGTCGCAAACAGTACAAAAACTGAATTTCCCTATAATATAAAACGTCCGACTTTTTATTTTGCTAAACCTATTTTTCGTCTTTGAAGAACGGACATAGGTGGTTAGTAATTAGAAATGTCCAGATTTATCAGAATCGAAAAATCAGAAATTGTATTGTAAATCCGGAATCATATTTCAAAACTCTAATATTTCATTGTTTTACGATATGATTTTATGTAATAAAATCATATCTACTAAATCTTTTCCGTACCCAAATCAAATTTATTTTGAAAAATTATTTATTATTATTAAAAATATCCTGTTATTGGGTATTTGTTCAATATGAATAGACAAAAAAAATCCAAAAATTATCTATAGTTAAATTCATTATAAAATAAAAATTATAAATAAAAAATAAATTTAAAAAAAAAAAACAAAATCCCGAATTGAAATCGACTAAAATTCGCAATGTTAAACTCGGATTTTTCATATCTTCGATTTAAACTAGTATATCACTACACAGATCCTGAATGCAATTTAAAATTATGAAAAAAATTACAAGTAGGATTCATTCCGGACCAGCTGCGTGCAGCTGACTCGTTCAGGGTGATGACAGCAGTGCACGTGTTTCTAACTGTAACTAACACCTCATCCGAATGACGGCAAAATAATATTTTCCAAAATCTCCGTTTCCGTTGTTCCACCCTCGTCGTCGAATTCGAATTAATTTAACGGATCCATCCGATTATATTAAATATTATCGTTATTAATAATATTATGCTGGTAGGTATTTTTGACAGTATTTAGGGGGAGTTTATGGAAATATATCTGCCCTTAGGCCTTTTTTGAAAATCAATTATTTATATGACTTCTTATTTTTGAAATTAATTTTGTTTTCTTTCTAGTAGGAAAAATTAACATTTTATTAGTACATAGACAATAACAAGGCACTTGTACAGATAATTTAAAAAAAACAAAACAGGAATATTGTTTTTATTTAAAACAACTCGCCGGGACCACTACATCATTAATACCCTAAATAAACTAATAATATATTATCTGTAATACGATAGGTAACGAAAATGGAGAGACCGCCTATGTAGACTGTTGTTTCACTCTAACCCAAAGGTAGTTTAAGGTTAACTCACTTTAAAGAGAGTTTAAATTTTAGGCGCAAGAACTTTTACCCGAATACCGCAGAATTAATCTAAGAAAAAAAATACAACCAAAATTAGATGTTCTAAGAGATTATTAAAGTATTGTATTTTAAATTATTGGTCAATAATTATACTAATAAATGTACGAATAAACTTAAATATTTTGTGCCAGTCGACTATAATATAGAAATTTAATAACATTTCGTGAGTATTACTGTTAAAAATATTGTTCAATATACTTATAATATCAATTAATATCGGGCTTTCAATTGACTAGTTATGTATAGACGCGCAACTATCTTTGGTTTCAGTTTTTATTTTTTTTTTTAAAGATAATATAATTGTAATATTAGTAAAAATTATTTACATAAAGCATATAAATTACATGTTTATACTTAATTCATTTTCTAGTCTAAATAGGTATAAGTATCTACATACTACGTGTTAAATATTATAACTACACAATTTTCAAAGTCAATTCCATCCTCGACAACGCCGGTGTTCGATATTGCCGATCGTGTTCCGTCGGTCCGAAATGTAATGGATTTAAATAATTTCCTCATAACTCATCTCCTAATTCGAGAACACTCGCATAATATATCTATTAATTCGAATTTACATTTTTACTATTGCTTTGGAATCGTTTATTTTTTACGCTATTTCGACTTGTCTTACGGGTTTTTGTTTTTTTGTTTTCATTATTATTATTAAGCACAATTCGTAATATTATTTCGTATTTTCCTCAAAATTCTACGAGACCATTATATTAAATATACGTCGTAAAATACATTTCTGTCTGTATTATAGTGTAACTTTTTTCAGTATATATTACGGTATGGTAATGTTCGAACATAATTTTTCGAATTATTTATATAATTACGTCGATTACATACAGATGGACGGGTGTGGTGTATGTTATTTAATTTTAAGTGAATAATATACATAACGTTTTTTTTTTCTCGTTATTTACAAAGTTTATTATAACAAGGTTATAATAAACTTAGGTTGGTATTCAAATTAAATTCGTTTTGAAAACGTGCGAATTGAGCAATGTGGAAACGAAACATTTTCGAGTTAATAAGACGGAAAATTGCATTGCGTGCTGCGGGAACGATGGCAAATCGTCAGTGTGCAATTTCAAAGGTTTTGTTGTAAGCATATATGTTTTTTTTTTTTCTGAACCATTGATGTAAAGGTATAGGTGTAGGTATTATAATAATGTGGATAGCGGTTTATTCTTTCCGAACGGATAGCATTATTTTTATTTTATTTTTTTAACGTTTCGACAGAATATTCGAAGCAGTATAATATTAATATAAATGAGTATACGGAATCGTAATGTTGACAGATTTTTCTTTCGCGCGTCTATATTAAATATTTAAAAGCACTGCTGACGAAGGAAACCGTTGATGAGAATTTATGTGCAAAATAATAATAATATATTCTACCCACCTGTAAACGAGGTGGTACATTTAATAAATGCGAGTAAATGAACTTTTATGGTCCGTAATAATTAACCAAACTATACCGCATTAATTATTCTCTGTTAAACATAGACACGTAGTATTATTAATAACGTTGAAAATAAGGATGTTATTTAGTATTATTTGAGATTCTAAGTGTAACGGCGAATTCAATAGTTTTATTATGATGAGTTTTACTGTTCTGTCGGAACAGTAAACAATACTTTTCTACCAGTAATTTTACTCCGGCCATCAACGAGGGTGATTTTTATTAACAAATTTTGTCTATTTGGTGCATCGAAGAGGTCGTTTTGTGAGTCGTTCGATTTAGTTATAAATAACCGTAGAGACCTGTCATTTCCACCGAATACTTATTATTGGCCCTTTCTAGACGTCGCAAAATTTTAAACTCATGCGATGTGAATGGATGTTGGTAGGTAAAACAAAAATTATCTTTTTTGTATCTAGATAAAAATTTGCCGATTATTAATCTTTATTAAGATAACTAAATTGTTGTTTCTTTCGTTTTTATCTAGACAATTATTTATTCTAGAAATTATCGCTTTTCTTTATCTAGATATTTTAAGATTGGTCTATAGTCTATGCAACGTGTATCGCATATCGCCAATAATTGGTTTATTAATAAAACTAATGACAATTATTTGAAAAAAAAGTTTATAAATAACTTGAACGTGTAATATTACTGTAATTAAGTAGTGTACCCAACTTACGAATATAATATCTTACTGAAAATAGTAATTATTTATAATTAAATCTAATAATTAACGGTATACAATATATACCTATTTAGGTTGAACTATTTTCCTCCAAAAATGAAACGCTGTTTTCTTCTACTGTCTATAATTTTCCTCCCAACATTTTATTAATGCTAAAAGTATGTTTATTTTCCTTCGATTATTAGTATGAAAAAAATAAGATTATTTTAAATCTAAATAACTCAAAAATAATCGTATGCACCGAAAGTTCTAATTTTAACTGCCATCGACTACCTTAACCGTTTTTCACCAATACAAAATTTAACATTAAATACCTTTTAAGATAGATGTCTAGAGCTTGAATACAATTCTGCCTAATTAAGTATTTATGGAATAAAATGAATATTATATCATTTCAAATTTATTAACTGATTTAAATCCAATATTAGGAAAAAATTTAAAATGTTTAAAAGTACCCATTGTTCTTGCACTGAAAAATAAAATTTATATAGGTTTGTAAATTATTATTAAAAGGGTAAGAATTTCTTGTTTCGGTAATTGAGAAAAAATGTCTACGGTCCCACCAGTATTTATAATGAAGTTTGTTTTATGTTAAACTATGCGTACATGTATATTTTTTGACTGTGTATAATAATTATAACTTCCATAATAATAACGAATTAGTGGAAAAAATTTGGCATTTAATAATTCTAAGTGACAATTGTTTAATATCAGGATTTTATTTTAATCTAGTGAAAATAATCTAGAAATTTAGATTAATTGTTAAATGTATATCTATGCCGTAAGTTCTGCGTTAATTGTACCTGGCATTAATTTTGTGGTTTTAAATAACGCGTGAAAAAAAAAAAAAAACTCCCATTATCAATAATTATAATAATATTATGTACTTTGGAGTTTTAATTTGAATTAATTGTAGAACATGTTATACTTTTGTCATATATTTTTGGACTCAGAGAAGGGCGTAAGTCATTTTTTTATAATTTACAATATTGAAAATCTATACACTTATACACAAACTTATAGACTAATATAGGTAATGCATACATTCATTTTGAAAAAATATACACGTATGCAATTCAGATCAAAAAAATATAAGGGATAAATCAAATTCGGCAAAATTAAAAAAAAAAAAAATGTTCCATAAACCGATTTTGGTCCTTCCCCGAGATAAAACAATTATAACAATTATGTACTTTTTGAATAGTTTTTGTATTTCGTTGTTGTGCCATACGATCCACCAAGACAATGTGGGCGTCGTCGGTAAATATATACGAGAGTGACGACGGCGTCTACATAATATTATTTCAGTGAATGTGTTTAAACTCCCCCGAGCGGAACTTTCTACAGACGAAAATTATTCCACGTGCAAAACGCAATAGTTTGGTAGGAACGTATACATTATATGCTCTATAGGTATCTACCAACCTTCTGGGTAATTTATACAGGCGCCAGACCAATCTGCTGTAGGCTTTACTTAAGATGTTTACAATATTCGATTCGAGATTCCGTTTTACAAAGCCACAGAAATAATACCGACGAATAACCGTCATCGCCTCGCCTAGCCTAGACATTGCTCGATTTCTCATATTACTATTTTCGAGCCGGGCAAATATTATCATTAAAATATGTATGTAGAGGTACGGGTACTTCTACCGTTGAAATTGCACCATCGCAACAACGTCCGGACGAGAATAATAATTCGACATGATAAAAACGCATGTAAATCGCGCATCCGGTCTTATTCGTATAGTGATTATTAAATAATTATTTGTGTTTCAAAAGAGTTCGGCGAGGTACGTATCCGGTGGGAATGAATAAAAAAGTGATACTCTGTTATGGGCTGCTCCAATATGTTACCGGTAACGTTTCTTTATTCGTAGCGGACGCTAAATGAAATAAATGAAAAACGTCACTCGTCATTAGCTTTGCAAACAAACTTTGAAAAAGAAAAATCTGGATATGTGTACGTACGAGTGTTTATAGTATGCATGGTAAATTTAAATTCAGTTATTAGTTAATCTGTTTGCTCACCGGAATCGTCCCAAGCTACTGGAGTCAGCTGTATACTCGGTTATAAGCTGAAAGTTCCAAAAAAAAATAAATATTACTTTTGCTTCTTTTGCGACTACATTATGAAAATTGAACATATTTTATACATTTATTATACTACACTAAATTTCGTTTTCACTCTGTGGAGGTATTTTTTTTTTTTAACTGATAGTTAACACCGCATGCAAAGTTGCAAAATCGCTTGCGTGCTTGAACAATAAATTAAGCACCTGCCTATACATTTCTCCTTCAACTTTTTATTCGGCAAGATACGGTTAATAAATCGTTTGGTATTTTTATCAGAAGTGTATAAACTTATGAGCGCGGATCCCGAGACTTATTAGGTAATTTTGCCGATAACAAAGTCTTTTTTTTTCTTCTTTTTTTATTGAACACATACAAAATGCATATTTCACTTTTTGGGACTTACGTCCCCCGGGAGGACAACGGTACCTATACGAGTAGTATGTACAGCTGCTAGTGTTTTATTAGGTTCCACGCGATTTATCAGCAAAACGGTATAGATAGGAATATATTTATAGTATCTACCTTTATTATGTATAAAGGTCGTGTCGTATGTGTCCGTTTATTTCGTATTTCGAAAAATCGGCTCTGACCCCTCCCCCTACTCCACCCTAACCAAGGCCCGTATCCAATAACACCTCCACGTCCAATTTCAAACTTTCCTCGAGGGGACAGTAAGGTCAAACAAATATAAGGGAATGACTTTATAGCAGCTGCAGCAAGTAGGTTATATACCTGAGTATATATACGTAGTGATGGTATTCGATCTTTTTGCGACCCCGCAAAAACCGTTTTCTATGAGCCCCCCTTACCGAGTACTGACTCGGACGTGCGTGCATGAGGGGAATGGAGGGAGGTGCAAAACGTATATAGGTATACACCGGCCTCCGCGTGATTTTGTACGATACAAATTGCCGCGGCGGTGGATAACAAATCGACGGCACACGAAGGACCGCGTCGACGGGATCGCGGCGGTAGCGGGTGGGTCGACCTTTGGCACTTCTATCAATCGTTTCGCCGCTGTCCGAATACAACAACAACAACAAAACTCATACTACTATATATAGGTATAACAGACCTTTTCTCTTTTTCTCGTTTTCGTTTTTTTCCCTCGTCTCCCCCTCTGCACGGCCGCTGCTGCCCCGGAGAAATCCTTAATTTAAAAACTCCTCGATGAAGTTTTAATAGCTCTCCCCGCTTTTCCAAACGTCTTTTTTTTTTCTCGCCGCCGGTTGTGTGTTCATCGATCCCGCGATAAATCGTGACAAACGATCCTGCAATGCCACAGCACTGCACTACGTACAGTGTACGTCTATTTATTAATGGTCCCGTGGTCCCCGTGAAATACAATCTCGTGTTTTTCGCCCGTATACAAAACAAATTTTACTCCGTTATTCTTCTTATTTTTCCGCTAACGGGGTTATTAACTATATTTTGTGAACACGTGACATGCCTCAAAAACGCGAGTTATTTTTGTCGACGATAACGGATCGGCATCGTGAACGATAATTTAATAATTTCGCCCTATCAAACATTAGATTTCTAAAGAACACTTTATATCCCCATTGTTACATGTATGTATATCTCTCCGTCCGTTCATATAGCGACTAGCACACACATAGTTACGGTTGTCGATTTGGTCGATAAGGATATATAAAATACAGACTCTGTAACACGGAGATTTCACACTTAAAATAACTTTTATTCTATTCGGTATTTTTGAAATAAATTAATCTTGAAAACACATAAATAATTATGAATATAGATTAATCTTGTGTTATTATTGTTATTATTAATTTAAATATAAATGAATACTGCTATAGCCGATATTAAAAATTAAATACCTACCAAAGTATAGACGGTAATTATTTTAAATATGATCTGTCAAACTATCCAACTTACCGAACTTTTTTTCTATTACAGCTAATACCAATTTCTTCCACTCACCCCTATTATGTGCGTAATTTAGGTCCTCGTGTTAATCGGGTCTCGATTCCACTACTGCGCGATCTTTTCCTTATTTAGGCTCTTCACAAGTATACTGTTTTATTTATTTTTCATTTTTATGCACATATTTGTATTTATATATTTATTTACAATATTTATACTGTTTTTTTTTTATACTAGTATCAGTTCCTCAGACGTGACCTTCCTATTCCAGTGTTGCGCTTGTTATAATTTAAACTACCAATATTTCTTTTCCCAAACAATTGTTTCGGCTGTTCATTTGATCTTCTCTCTCACATTTGTGTGTCGGGGTTATAGAACATAGATGGGACCATACATTTTCTTTAGCACTTTTCGGTCAAATATATTTAGTCTATTCGCATCCCCTACTACGGTGACCCAGATAGAACACGCACACGATACAACTGTTGTGAGATACGTGGTATATAGTTGATCTTTGGTTTTGTTTGGTCTTGTTACGTTTTATGACAGATCAAAGCTGTATTTATTTTTTCGTCGGAAAATGTTCACAACACAATACGCATCAATACGATATCGGTGCAATAGAATCTTAACGGTTTCGTATAACATTACGAACATGATGTAATGCGTGAAAAGATATTCAAATCAGTTTTGAAAACTAGGTATACACACGTACACGGTACCTACCTAATACGTATTGTAATGTGGTACCGATAAAACATATTATAAACGGAACGGATAGAACAAAAGGATAATATATAATATAATATGAAAGATATTTTTAACGTTTTAACGAAAACGCGAAAAAAAAAATCGTACATTTTGGTTTATATACTACACTTTGCGTATTGTTTTAGCTCGAATTAAGTATGCGTATAATTGTATGACCATCGGTGTTGCGGTTGTATTATCTATGCATTATGTACGTATGTATGGCACTTTAGAGATTTCACGCACGATAATACCGCCGTGATATAGGTAGGTAGGTAAATAAATTCTTTCCGAATAAACTCTGCAGAATTTGTAGAAAAAAAAAAAAACTAAATCTTCACAATAAAAACAAATCACTCCTGCAGAAACAACGCTGCAGCGTTAGAATAATATTATACATGGATAATAAATAAGTATATAGGTATTTCGGAATGGCCGATTTAGTGTCTATATAGTGTATATTATTATCTAAAACTATTTTATTTTTCTCGGCTAAATATTACCATAACCATAACCATAAAAAAAAAAAAAAAAAAGCTATTTTATTATTATTATCATTATTATTCAGCGCGTCCAGTTTTCAACGAGATATTTTTTATAGTTTCGAATAACATATTCTCACTGTGGGCGCACACGCGCACGCATACACACACGTACACGCTGACATAGAGATCTCATAGATAACGCGCTACGATAATTAACCGCGCGGTCTCATCACTCAGAATAAATATTGATGCGGGTTGGTAGGTATGTAATAGCACGGGGCCGGTATAACACTCGAGTGTTTTCCTTTTGGTCGCTCGCGCGCGTCTAAAATCCGGACGGAATCTTAAAAATAAGACTTTGAAAGTACCTACCTGCCGGCTACCTATGTATATAAAAATGTACATTAAATTATTCAATATTAAACCCCGTGCGGCAGTAAAAGGAACTCTGCGTGCGGTGCGCGTTAACGTCAGTCGACCGATATACGTGCATTTTTTTCCAACGTAAAGACCTAAAAGAACGTGATATTGATGAAAATTGATGTAGCCGCCTGCCGGTAAAACGTACCGGTAGGTAACGGAAAAAATGACGACCAACTCGGTTGAAATACCAAGCAGGTGGAACTATTATAGGTAAATTGTACTTATTATCGCAGTCCGCAGACATTAAATACGGACCACGGTTATCGTTCTTTCGTACAACACAAAATAACCGTAGCGCTATTCGTGTTTGACCCGCCTGCTAAACCAAAGGAACCGGGTTTCTTTTTGTACGGAGTTTGATTAATCGTTTATAAGAATAATCGATCATAAAAAAAAAAAAAAAAAAAAAAAAAAAAAATCAAAAACGCCAGAATCTATTTAGATTTATATCACACCTAGAAAGTTTTAGGTAGTTTAGCAAAA